>JAOANU010000023.1:0-248369 GCA_034387635.1 Rhodosporidiobolus odoratus
GGTGAAGCTTCCGATACAGACTGATGAGCCCTCACCTTCAGGTGACTGCAGAAGTCCGCTTTTCTCGATCCTCTCTTGTTCAAGTCTGCGGCGACTCGAAGCGGCCTTGTGACAAGCTTACTGAATATACCTAAGCGCGTGACTCACTCTGTGTACAGATCACCGACCGCTGAGACGGGTACACCGGGCAGTCAGATACTGTACGTAAGGGGCCTGGTGAGCCTGTCTGGGTCGTGAAGCCACGCAAACATGGGAGCATGTTGACCAGCTCCTTTGCTTCGGCGCGGATCGCTGTAAGAGACCCGCTCGAAGAGGGAAGCAAGGCGAGCTGGAGGATCCCGAAGGAAAAGAGGCAGGCCCCCGAGCTGGTATAAGTATCAAGAACAACCAGGTTGGATGTGTCCATATCGCAGGAAAGCGGGCAAGACGAACACGTCGCGGGCGGGCGGGCGGCGGGTTAGCAGTCACCTGCTGAGGTACTTGAGACTTAGCCGAGGCTGTTGCAAGTGTTGAAACAGCAACGTAATGCGAACGAGGGTCGTGGGTGCAGAAGGAAGGAGGGAAGGGCGAAACTGAGAAGGCCATTTCCAGCTCGGGGCAGCTCTCCCGCCGGCGACGCTCAACTGAGAGGCCTGTAGCTGCCCATACCCTACGCGATATGCTATATGACTCTTCCTGTCGTACTCCCAAACTTTCTGACGGGGCGCACAGACTCCAGCACGGGCCACGAGCTCTCGCTTCTTTTCGTTCCCATCCTCCTCGCTGTTGCCTTCTCGCCCGCGTCTGCTACTTAACCGGAATTCACTGTTGATGACCGTGTCTCCATACCCCGAGCGCTTCGAGCCCACGCTCTCCGGCCTTCCCGCCAAGCTCAAACAACGCATCATCGACCATCTCGATGACATCTCGCTTTACGACGACGACGAGGACTGGGAGGACGCGAGCGACGGAGGAGAGGAGCACAAGCACGAGGGTGGAAGAGCCTGCGGCTGCGGGACGAAGTCCGGGCAGAGCGACAACGAAGTCAGCGACATTCTCGACGACCCGGAGGAGCAGCGCACGGCGTCTTTCAGCGCTCTGAGTAGGGTCAATAAGGAGTGGTACGCTCTTGTTGCACCCGTCTTCTGGAAGGTGCGTAGCCTTCTCTCCTTGTGGCCCTCTAGCCTAGCTCTGCCGGTGGCTAACGATCGTTCTTCACAATATGTCCCCGATCCTTCCTTTTCTTCTTGCAGGAACTCTGGCTCTACCCGTGCTCGGCCGAGGCTCTGCTCAATCTTGTCACCAGCATCCTACCTCGCCAAGGTCAACACGTCGAGCAGCTCCTTTTCCGCGAGTCACCCTTCGACCTCCTCACCGAAGACGCTCCGACGGACACTCTACCCCCCGCCGAAGGCCGCGCTCTCGAGATAGTGGAGGCTGCCGAGCGATTCGTCAACGCGGATGCGTGCCTCGCATGGGAATTGCGAGCCCTCCGCGCCCGCAACATCCTCCTCGCCGAAGTCATCAAGACTTGCCCGAATGTCGAGAACCTCGATATCGAGGGCAGCGTGCGCCCGCTCAAGGTCGAAAGCGGCGACGACGAAGAGAAGCCGCTTACAATCCCCGAATCCGACATTCCCAACCTGGCAATGCAGGCAATCAAGTCTCTCGGCTCTTCCATCGAAACCCTTTCCCTTCTTCTTCCGCCCGATGGCGTCTCGACCGAAGCAGATGCCGCCGACCTCCTTGCGTCTTTCCCCAACCTCACTCATCTAGATGTCAGCTCCTTCGTCGTTACCGAGGATGAACAGGCCAAGAAGGCCAACCGCGACAAGCTTTTCTCGGCCTTGTCATTTCTCCAGCACCTCGAAGAGCTGGATCTCAGCGAATCCACCTTCATCACAGATGAGCTCGCCGCCCTGCCCTTCTCCTTCCCTCTGAAGCGCCTCGTACTCGGCGAAAGCCTCGAACTTTCTTTCCCATCCTTCGTCACCCTCGTCGAGCGCTTCTCCGCCACCCTCGAGTACCTCGGGATCGACGGCACCCCTCACGATGAGGATGAAGCCGCCACTGCGGCCAACATCGGCATGCCCCTCAACCTTCCCAAACTTATCGCCCTCGAGCTCTCCACTCCTCACCAACCCGCTTTCCTCGACGCCTTCGCCAAGTGTCCTATCAAGGAGTTTGCCCTCGGGCTCAGCCCTCAGTTCACCGTAGAAGATGTTCTTGCTTTCCTTGAGGCACACAAAGAGACTCTCATCTACGTCACAATGGAGCCCGGAGCAGTTCCGAGCGAAGAAAAGGAGGGCGAGGAGTTCAAGTCGTCGCTTGAGGTGATTGGAGAGTGGTGCGGGAAGAATCAGAAGGAGTACTCGGTCCTCCTTCCGACTGCTCTCGACGGGTTCAGCGATGACAGCGAGGATGAGCAGGCAGAGGATGGGGTGAAGGAGGAGGAAAAGGCGCAGTAAGCCATTATTGTCGGGTTGAGTCCGTATCAGAAGCCGAGCCATATCTTGCATAGCCCTCTTTGAGCGTATGGAGTTGCTCTGCAATTCGAGGGTCTCTTATGTCAACGTTTTTGAGTTGCTTGCGAGGAGCACTTGAGGACCGGCTGTGTAGCTCTTGTGGAATCACGTTCGGGGTCTCTAGCTTGACAAGGACGCTCCGCAGCCGCAGTTGGAATTCGAAGCAGGAGGCCGGGTCAACACAGAAGGTAAGGGAAGAAAGCGGAAGGAAGCTGGAGAAGGTCACTTGCAGTTTCCTCCTCCCCATCTACGACCTATTCCACGCCCCTCAGCCACTCGTGCTCCAGAAGCTGCTTCGCTTTCGGCCGGTGAAAAGGATCGAGAACCCAGCAAGCCTTCAGGAACGAGGCGAGCTGCTTGACTTCCACCGGATCTTGGATGCGTCCTTGAGCCTCGATGCGCTCTTCAAGTGGTGGGAGAGGTTGGACACCGGGGATGCTGACTGTAGACAAGGAATGTCAGAGATGGCTGTCAGGCTGAAGCACGGAAGCAACGGACAAGGAAATCCGGCAACATTGTTCTGGTACAGAGTGGCCTCCTCAAACCATTGGGGCCAACCTGCTTCGGGGTCGATGGAGGCGAGGGCGACGACGATGTCTGGTGTTGTACTGTAGTGTTTGAGAGGGTCCGAGTATTCAGCGTTGACGAAGCGCGGCTCGAGATTGTTCCAAGCGAGATTTGTATCGAGTATGAGAAGAGACGCCTGCGGAAGAGAGCCTAAGCGGTTGGCCTTGGAAAAAGAGAGAGAGAGAGCATGACAAGCGCACGATGACCCCTACAGCCCAGATATCAAGCGCCCTAGTGGGGCCAAACCCATGGTAGGAATCGCCCAAGAGTATTTGTTCCGGTGCTATGACTTGCATACCTCCTGCGCAGCGAGACGGCTCCGGGCCGCCCTCGTCGATCCAGTGAGCTATCATGTCGATTCAGCAGCTAAATCGCGAATTCGTTCAAGTGGCCACGCACAGAAACTGAATCCGGCAACCTTGACAAAGAGCGAAGCGGGCAAAGAGGCGCTGTTTTGAGTAGCGGGTGGGACTGTGACAAGTCAAGATGTGTGAGCTGCGCATCTGGCGTCGTCAAGGAAAACGTACCAGGCTGCTCAGCCAACAGTATATTGTCGAGGGACAGGCCTGTAAACTTAACAAAGTCAGGTTTTCGGCTCTATCAATCAGATAGCATGCAACAGGAACGCACCGCAGTGTCCGATACCATAACCAGGCAGTCCGTCATGTAAGTAATCGAGGGCAAGCAGCACCTGCCGAACAATTTGCCGCGCAATCGGGAGGCTGACAAAGGGGTCTGCTTGGACGCGTTGCCAAGCTGCGACAGAGGTCCCTGCTTGCTCGAGGATCGCGACACCGTCGACGCAGTGGTCGGCGGGGTCACCCTCCTCTGGAAGCTCGGAGCCTCCCGGCCATGGCAGAGCGAAGTAATCTAGGATTCGGATACAATGTTGTTGACCAGGGTGCGCGGACGGGACAAGCGGCATGCCACGGGATTGTACGTCTTCATAGCCTGCGATGCGCCATAGTCGAGTCACAGTCCCTTCGTATGGCGTCTCCTCACGAAAGCTTCCATCGCGGACGATTTTGAGGACTACCGTCGACCCTGACCTGGATTAGTCGTCAGCGGAAAGGCAGCAAAGCGGAAGGCCAAGGACGCACTCTTTCTCCCTCGCGGTCCATACAGAGCAGGCCTCGCTGTCCTTCAGAAACTCGTGGTGGGGCGGCGAAAGTTGCTCGACCAGCTCGTACCGGCTTGGGTCAGAGCCGGGCCCTGCAGTCATTCCTTTGACCGGATGTTCTCCGGTGTAGAGTCGGGTCATACGAGACAGCTGGAACGAGGAAGAGCGGGTCAGACAGACGAGAAGAGCGCGAGGGAGGCGCTTCCTTTCTCGTGACTTCTCTTGCCGCGGAGCCTGATTCACCGGCCTCCGTGCAAAACCGCCGCGAGACTCCCGCCTCAGTCCTGTCATTAGATCTCCCAGTTGACGGCAATCTGCAGTCGAAACATGTACTCGCTTGTCTGCAGCCTCTTGGCTTCATGTCAAGCGAGGGCAATGCGGACGTGCGCAGCTTCCAGCGGGGCCGTGCTTTTGCAACACAGAGCGTGAGAAACAAGGTTAGGTTCCTTCTGGGTACGAGCCATTCTTGCGGCCGTGTACCCTAGCGAGGATAACTGGGATGAGGATGCAACGACCCAGACTCACGAACGCCTGAGAACACCAAGCACCATCTCCATGCGCCCGGGTCTTGGTGCTTGCGTTAGCACGTCCTGCCATGCTGCCATGACCTTTTCTGCTACCTGTGGCCCGTCCAGTGCGACTTGCTCTCCAATAAGACAATGAGTGGCAGCAACTGTCAGTTCTTGAAAACCTGCGGCAAACTGAATCGTGTTGGCGTTCGACTCAGGCGGAGGTGCCATTTCGGGGCTTTCGGAAAAGACGACGGAAGAGAGGATGTAAACGTGATGATCAAGAGGGGCTTTCCAGCTAGGCCATGCGCCAAGGTTACGTTCAGTCTGAAGCTGTGAGAGCCGCATCGATCTTGGCAACTGCTTGAAGAGGCGTTCTCAGAGGAAGTGTGTCGTGGTCGGAAGGGGTTGGCCGGGCGTGAAGCAGAGCAGGCCGGAAATTGGCGGGTGCCAAAAGTTTGGAGCTTTCGGTTATGCTGTCGATGAGTGCCTATGGAGACTAGAGATGAGCCGTAGATAGCGGATCAAGGAGGACACAGTACGCACGAAAAGCTGCTCCTCGCTGGAGAGCCCGCAGCAACCTTCGACAACTTCGGCAGGGCTAGCGTCCGAGTAGGTACTTCTTCCTTACGACGTAGCAAATCCGCTTGAAGAAGGCATTCTTTTCGGCAGTGAGAAGAGGGTAACTGAAAGCAGGCTTGCCGCAGACTCGACGGTGAGCTTTCCAAACCTGTGTCGAACAAGCGGAAGTGAGTGGGCATGGTCTGTGACGAGGAGAAACCAAGTACGCACCTGCTTCTGACAACGGGGAGAGCAGAAGAAGACCTCGCTTTCCGCTTCCCAGCAGCGGCTGCATCTCGTGGTGGTATTGCGTCCGCATACGAAGCCCGCGTGGCGACTCGGCTCACTCATGATCGAGGTCCTGCTTGGTTTGAAAGGTCTCGTGACCGTGCGACGCCGAGCGGGGCTGCATAAAGTCGAGCGAAGAACGGATCGGATCTGCGACGAGTGACGGTTGAAGTCCGCAGGCTGATACGAGCGGGTGTGTCAGGTCTGTCGGGGGCGCTCTCGCAGCAGCAGAGCTTGAGGTGATGACCGTAGGAGGGAGACGAGTTGAGCGACAACGTTGCCATCTCTCCTCCAGCTTGCCGAATCACCGCTCGCCCAGGTTCACCAGTACGCCTGACCGCCCCTTCACGACACCTGAACAAGAGCACGCGGCCGTCTTCCCTGCTACCCTGACGCCCAGTTACGACTTTGACTCTCTTCCGCCACTTCCCTCGCACACCTTACGCATACGCCAGAAGAGCCTGATGACGGGCTCGCTCGTAGTGGGCGAGTGCTGTGTATGCGGCAAGGAAACGACGCTGAAGTGCAGTGCTTGCGCGGAACATGATCTCGCGCTTTTCGTTTGTTCCCGGGAGCATCAGAAGCTGGTACGTCTCACGTTCCCTCGCTCTGCTATCTAGCCCTCAGAGGCACTGTCACACGACGCCTGCGCTCATCTTGCTCTACCGTCTAGATCTGGTCCGCCCACAAACACGTTTGTGGAGAAGAATCGAAGCCTTTCTTGTGGCCGCCTCTGTTCCGCGAGGAACTCAACGAATTGCTCAAGGAGCTTCACGTGCCGTTTCAGTATGCCGACAAGTACGCCCCTCTGACTACGCAACTCCAGAGGTGGTACAAACTCACTACCAACGATCTTGCGGTGCGTCCACCCTGTCCTTTTTCGAGATCTTCCTCCTCCCTCTGATCCTTGGTCTGGCTCTTGCAACCTCTTCAGTCAATCTTCCTTGCGCTGTCCGAGCTCATTACGACCCCGGAGGCCAACAAGTACCTGCGCGATCCCTTCAGCCAAAGTCTTCTCCGCACCATTCGCGCACTTGAAACCGTCCGTATACACAAACTTGGCCCTCCAGACACCGTCCCCGCGATTTTCCGTCAAGCCGCTTTTTACTCGATCTCGGTCCTGGATAAAATGCAAGAAGAGCCTGACCAGCTCAAGGTTAACTGGGTCTCCGACTTTCACCACCGTCTACTTATTGCAGCTGCCGTCGATGCGCAGATTGTTCCATTGCATTTCGGTGCCGAGATACAAGAGTTTGCGGAGATTGCGGACAAGGCAGTCAAGAAGTGGGTTGATGAGGTGCTTGTGAAGGAACATCCCGTTGAGGCAGCCCAGCTTTCAAAGATTATGCAGTAGGATGACGAGGATTTTGTCGAGCTCGATATCTGATACATCACATGGGCATGTGCGAAACGCAGTCTTTACGTGAAATCCCTCGTTTTCGGTACTGTTGATTAGAGCTACATGCCAGATCCTGAGAAAGGAAGGGCTTCCTTATTCAATTCCCTCCTTAGCAGATGGCTCACGCTATCGATGTAGCGTGCTTGTGCTCCCTACCCAGCTTCTCTCCCACTAGACTACATCGTTACCAGAAAGCCGACTAGGTCCCAACCGCCCAGCATTCCAACCCAACCACCTCAAACTTTCCCCTCTCCCCATCCTCTTCCCCATTCTCTTCCTCTTCTCCTTGCGAATCTCGTGTCGACGATTCACTCCGATTTCGACCTCGGATGAGCGGCTCGTTCCCAAACGTCTCACATCTCCCCGTCCACCCCCTTTCTAGGTACCCATCAATCCACAATCCAAAATTCCCGTCGTTCCCACCTCCTAAAGCTATAAACCCCGCTCCTGCGCCTCCTCCCCCGGACCCCGAAAAAGGTTGAGAGTAGGAATTGTGGTGGGCAGAGGAGGAGGAGGAGGAAGAGGAAGAAGCAGAGAGAGGGGGAGAAGCGTGGGCGAAGAAAGTATTTCGCAACGTGGGTTTGTAGGTTTTTGTGGTGAGGCCGAGGCGAGGATCTGAGGGGGGGAAGGGGGCGGTGGAGAAGAGGAAGCTGTTGATAGGTGCGTAGTACCGGGTGCATAATCGCAATAAGGTGGGGGCAGGGAGAGGATGGAAGAGAGAGAGGTTGGTCAGGAGGTTCGGGAATTGAGAAGGTCAAAAAACCAAATAGGGTCGGGGAGGTTTAGGAACAGGATACAGTAGGGTGGGCAGATGAGGAGAGTCGCGACTGATAGTGTAAGAGAAGTAGGATCGAGGTGTAACAAAGAAGACAAGGCAAGGGAGATGGAAATCCGCGGATAAGGAAGAGAGAGAGCGATGGAGGAAACTCACCAACTCCCATCCCCCACCCACCTCTCCCCTCCCCCCCTCGCCACCCCATCTCTATCCGGCTTCTTAAGCGCCTCACTGATATACCCTCCACAGACGTCCCCTCGTTCAGTCCTGATAACCAACACGAAGCCTCCATCTCGATCTTTGAGCCCGCGGTCGAGTTGGGAGAAGAGAGTCGAGAGGGAGATACCGTGTTGGTCGAGGGAGTAGAGGAGGGTCCAGCGGGGGGAGAGGCGTAGACGAGGTGGGAGGGATGGGCGGAGCTGCAGACGGTCAAAACAAGGAGGGGGTAACGCGAGGGGTTAGCCACGGTGTTCAAGAACGAACAGATGAAGCAGAACGGAGAAGTGAAAACCAGACAGAAGCCAGTCAAGAGGCCGAGGTAACGGCGAAATGAAGGTGTGGGAAACCCGGACGAAAACAGGAAGAGAGCGAAACGCGCTACGCACCCCTTCTGCCACGTCTTCATCCAATACCCGCTTTACCCCATCCCTCAAGCCTACCAGCCGGATAGGCTGTGCTGTCGGGTCAAACGCGCTCGGAATTCCACTCGGGGTCAGCGATGCCGAGGTCTTTGATCGCGTCGAGGAGGGTTTGGTCCGGGCGGAAAGGGTGGAAGGGTCGGGGTAGGTCTTTGAGCTTGGAGGCGGTGGAAGTCGCGAGCTCCGATCTGAAGGACCCGAAGTAGCAGAGAATGGGGTAAAGGAAGATGCGGTTGGTGGAGGTGAGGATGAAAACGCCTGGGTTTGATTGTGAGGCGTCGGAGGGGCTTCGACAAAGTCTCCCCAGCTGGTTTCTGCTTCGAACCCGCTTCCCTGTGCAGCTGCATCGTAGGCACTTGCTCCTCGTTGACGAGACTTGTCGGAGGAATGTCGTGGCCACTCGCCGCTTGCTTGCCTCATTCTCCTTTCTGCGCCGTGCCCTACGCTGGCGGGGTGGAAGAAGTCGCTCGATACGTTGGAGGAGGCAGGTGGGGAGGAAGGGCTGAAGGCAGAGTTTGCGGCGGAGGAGGAAGGTGTAGAAGCCGGCAGAGAGGAGGGCGACATGAGGGTTGAAAGGCGGCGCGGGGGAGGATGCGGGTGCGGAGGGGGAGAGCGACAGAAGGGTTGACGGTCGAGGTCGGAGAGGATTGACGAGTGACGTTGATCCTGTGCGAGGACTGAGGGAGCAGGAGGGGGAGCGGGAGGGGGTTGCGAGGATAGGTCGAGGTGAGAGAGGAGGCCGCCTAGAGGATCGAGGGTAGTAGGTTGAGAATGTACATGCTGCGTCGCTGCGGATAACCCAGCTGTAGAGTGAGAGGGAGTCGAGGTGGAGGATGTAGAAGATGAGGTTGAAGTGGGGAAGAGTGGAGTTTGTGGGTTTCGAGTTGACTGAGACGAGCGAGGTGAGAATGGATCGAGGTCTGACAGGTCTACTGGTCCCTGATTGGTCATGCTAAGCGAGTATAAGGAGGGAGTGACGATAGCCGGAGGTGAGCAGGACGAGGGCCAAAGTACGGTCGAACCCAGCAGAGTTTGTCAAGGACGATGGGAGGTGTACCAGTGGCGCAGTATGCCTCAGTCTAGCTAGTCTCGGTTGTACCAGAGTCCGAGAAGGAGTACGACCCCGACAAGCGAACCACCGCCCGCTTCTGCGCCTGCTAGCCTGCTTCATCTCTTCCCTCTTCGCATCCGCCGTCCGCTGCATCGAGGGTGTCGGGGGAAGGGCAGAGACAAAGGCTCAAGCAGGCAAGAGCGGAGGACATGCTGGATACAGTCGAGCACCGCGCAAGTGCGGCGCAAGGGCGCGAGCAAAGATCCGACTGTATCGGTCAGAAAGCTTTGGGTCCTGTACCCGTCTTTTCCACCTTCTTCTTTTCGACCTCGTCCCATTCGCCCTCCACTCCTTACACGCGTGGCTGAGCAAAACACGCCTACACTCGTGCATCAAGCTCGGTCAGCGCCTCAGGTACGTGACATCGCGTTTTTCTTTCAAACTTGTTTGACATCGAGAAGAAAATCCATCGCTCACCGCTCTCTTTCTGTCTCCCTCGCCGCGCAGCTTCTCCCCCCGTCCCCGTGCTCCCCTCCACTTCCACTTCCACCTCGACCTCCCCCGCCCTCGGCACCCCTACCTCCCTTCCCTTCTCACCCAATCTTCAGCCCTCCCTGCATACACTAAACCCCTTCTCAGCGGACCCTTCCAACTTGTATGCCCTCGGCCACTCGCTCCTGTTCCGAATCGAGTACCTACAGGGAGGGAAACCGACGTGGAGGCAGGGTGGGAAGAAAACTTACGGAGCCATGCCAAACCTCGAGTGCAGGCGCTCGCATCAGAGAACAGAGTCAACAGCAATGGTCTTCCTTCGAAACAGAAGGTAAGGGAAGAAAGCGTGATGAAGCTGGAGAAGGTTACTTGTAGTTTCCTCCTCCCCATCTACGACCTATTCCACACCCCTCAGCCACTCGTGCTCCAGAAGCTGCTTCGCTTTCGGCCGGTGAAAAGGATCGAGAACCCAGCAAGCCTTCAGGAACGAGGCGAGCTGCTTGACTTCCGCCGGATCTTGGATCCGTCCTTCCGCCTCGATGCGCTCCTCCAGCGGCGGCAGAGGGTGGACGCCTGGTAGACTGACTGCAGATCAAGAGGAGGTCAGCATGTACAGGAATGGGCTACATTGCTGAAGCGTACAAGGGAATCTAGTATCCGGCTCTTTTACCAAGATCAACTCTTCGAACCATCGTGGCCAGCCAGCCTCGGGATCGATGGATGCCAAAGCCACCACAGCTTCAGACGTGGTGCTGTAGCGCCTCAGCGGATCGACATAGTCGCACAGGACAACCTTTGCTTCGTGCCCATTGAGCGCGAGGTTTTTGTCGAAGAGGAGAAGGGATGTCTGCGCAGCAAGTTGTTCAGTGCTCCCAGCTTGACGTAGATAAGGTATCAAAGAGAACCGACGACTACTCCGATAGCCCAGATGTCCAAGGCACTAGTCAAGCCGAAGTCACCATAAGACTGTTCCAGCAGGAGCTGCTCAGCAGACCTGATACGACGACTTCCTGAAGCACGATACGGCTCGTAACCCCCTTCGACAAGCCATTGAGCTATGCTGAGCAATGTCAGCTCCGTTAGACGCAGGCTGGGAACCGTGGGCGTACAAAAACCGAAACCAGCGAGTTTGATGCAAGGCGGTATTTCAGGATCTTCGGCTGTTGTATGATCTAGGGCTGCAACAAAATCTGTTAGTAGCGGAAGATTACGGTAACCAGGCAATGCACGAACAAGTGGGCTTGTCGAGGAGGATATTGTCGAGAGAAAGGCCTGTAAGAACCTGAGGAGTTAGTCGCGAGCGACGTATAGACGCAAAACCCTGGGTGTGACGCACCACAATGTGCGATACCCCATCCAGGCAACCCGTCCTGTAGGTAGTCGACAGCGAGAAGAAGCTGGCGGATGATGGGCCGGACGAGCAAGGAGGGAAGGAAAAGGGTTGGCCTTGAAGCTCGCCACGTTGCCAGGGATGGCCCAACTTTCTCCAGTACGACAAAGCCATCGCTAACTTCGTCTTCCAAGTCTCCTTCGTCCGGAGGCTCCGGACCGCCCTTGTAGGGAGCATGGAAGTAGTCGAGAATGTGGACGCAATGTTGTTGGCCGGGATGGGAGGACGGGAGGACAGGAGCGCCAAACTTCTGCACCTCTGTATAGCCTGCTATTTTCCAGAGACGCGTCGCGATGCCCTCGTAAGGCGTGCCACTATCATTGCCGGGATGGTCGTAGCTGAAAATCTTCAGGACGACTTCTGCACGGGACCTGTTGAGCCGAATCAAGGTCCACAACGAGACTACCAGGAAGTGATAACACGCACTGCGTCTCCTTCACCGCCCATACCGAACCGGCTTGCTTGTCTTTCAGGAATTCGTGGCGAGGCGGCGAGAGTTGGGTGACAAGCTCGTAGCGATGCGGAGCACTGATCGGCCCTGCGCGGGATCCTCTGGTTGGGATCCGACCTGTATATACGCGTGCCATGGTTTGCGAGCTGTTGCGAGTCAAGCGGCAGTGTGGGAACAGAGGATCAGCATTTCGCGGCAAGTCCGCCTGCCTGTTCTCCTTCAGGCTCCCCTGTGCAGGCTCCAGCCCAGGATCCCGCCAAGAGTCTGGCGCTGGGTCCCGGATGAAGTCGTGAACTTCACTCTGTTTCTGCTCCGCCTTCTTCGTCTTCGATCTCTCTCCGAATCGCAGCAATATTACGGGTGAAAGCCCAGCTTTTCAGCCGCAACATCGTAAGTGGGGTGAGAATGAATCGAGATCTGACAGGTCTACTGGTCCCTGGTCGGTCATGCTAAGCGAGTATAAGGAGGGAGTGACGATAGCCTGAGGTGAGGAGGACGAGAGCAAACTACGGTCGAACCCAGCGGGAAAAGTCGGGGACACAGTCTGTCTTGTACCAGAGCCAGAGATACAAGTTGAACTCAGACCGACGCGACTGCTTTCCGATTTCCCGTCCACCAAATCTTGGTCACAATCTGGCTTGGATACCTCGATATCACCCCGGAAACTAAGCAGTAGCCCCAGCTTACCCAGCCGTGTACTCCCCTGTGCACTCGCCCCGTTCCGCTCCTTCTCCTCCGCCTCATTCAACCACTTTCTTCATTCCACATCCACCTCGACCACACCCTTGCTCCGACGTGTCACTTCGATGAACGACGCTAGATACAGGGCATCTGTCGGCAGACGCAAAAGCCCCTCGCCTCCAGTCGAAGACGACGCCAGCCAAGACAGCATTCAACTCGACTCGCTCGACTTTCCTCCGTCCAGCGGCGCATCCCTCTCTTCCAGTCAGCCCAATACGCAGTCACAGCGACCAAGCTTCCTCTTACCCCCGCCTAGTCAAAGGCCCGCGACATTCAACACAAGGTCATCGCGTCCAACCCCCCGCGGATCCGGGTTTTCTTTCCTTCCTCCGCCCTCCCAACCTCGCTCTTACTCTCAGTCTCGCCATACCTCCACCTCTCAATTGCAATCTACTCCACGGGAACCGCTCACATCAACCAGCGCAACAAGAGAAAAACGTCCCCCTGGAGTTCGGCGACCCCCAACTTCGAAAAAAGCCTTGTCGCTTCTCGCTTCTGAACCGGGCGTCCATCTTCACCAAGTTCAGCCCGACAGCAGTAGCAGAGGGGGCGAAGGCGCGCTCAGAGAGACGCAGACCAAGTCGCCGGCTTCGTCCCAAGAGTGCGAGCCGCGACGAGTCATCGAGAATCGCAAGGGGAAAGAGAGGGCGCGGGACGAGCAGGAATCGGTTGGTGAAAAGAGGGGGCAGATGAAGAAGAGGATGAGTACTACACCTTCGCCCTCTCCCCCTCCTCCGTCTCTTCCGCCTGCAGCCAGGTCCTCGATTCGAAGCCATGACCCAACGACCAGTGTCTTCCTCCCTCCTCCTTCGCAGTCTTATCCGCATTCGCAAGCGCAACAAACGAGCCAAACAAGGTCAGATCGGGACCGAGAGGCGGCGAAACGACCGAGAAGGAGTACAACCCCGACAAGCGAACCACCGCCCGCTTCTGCTTCTCTTCCATCTTCAAACTCGACATCTACTGCTTCGAGGGTGCCGGCAGCAGGGCAGATGCAAGGAATCAAGCGGGCAAGGGAGGAGGACATGCTGGATACAGTCGAGCAGAGCGCAAGTACGGCGCAAGGGCGCGAGCAAAGATCCGACGGTATCGGTCAGAAAGCTCTAGGTCCTGTACCCGTCTTTCCACCTTCTTCTTTTCGACCTCGTCCGATTCGCCCTACACCTCGTCTACGCCCGGCTGAGCGAAACGCGCCTACAGCCGCACATCAAGCTCGGTCAGCGCCTCAGGTACGTAAAGCCTCGTTTTTCTCTCTTCTCTCAAACTTGTTTGACACCGAGAAGAAAATCCATCGCTCACCGCTCTCTTTCTATGTCCCTCGCCGCGCAGCTTCTCCCCCCGTCCCCCGTGCTCCCCCCCACTTCCACTTCCACCTCGACCTCCCCCGCCCTCGGCACCCCAACCTCCCTTCCCTTCTCACCCACCCTCCTGCCCTCTCTTCACTCCCTAAACCCCTCCGCAGTAGACCCTTCCAACTCGTATGGCCTCGGCCACTCGCTCCTGTTCCGGATTGAATACCTGCAGGGAGGGAAACCGACGTGGAGGCAGGGTGGGAAGAAAACCTACGGAACTATGCCAAAACCTCAAGTGCAGGCACTCGCATTAGAGAACAGAGTCAACAGCAATGACCTTCCTTCGTGGGCTCGAACTGAGGAGGGAGGGGGAGGAGGAGGGGGAGAATGGGAGACGGATCTGATTCAAAGGTTGACGGAGAGATTGGCCCTTGCTCCTGGAAGGAAAGGTGGAGAGGTGTTTCAAGCGAGGTTGTGGGCGAGGGATGTGAAGGGGTTGAGGAGGGTTCGGGTTGGGGAAGGAGGTGGGAGAGAGGTTTATGTTGTCGTTGGTTCGGGATCGGGGTTATCGAGTGAGAAGGGGGAAAAGGGGGAGTTTCCGTGTAGGAATGTGGTGGTGACTGGGTGGGTTGTGGGGAAGGAATGGAGGGAGAAGGAGGGAGGGTGGGAGTTGATCAGTGCGTTGGTCCTTTTGCTCTCGACATTCAGCCAATCCTGTCTTTGGATTCAGCAGGGACTCGTGAGCCCGTCTTGCGGGCGAGCAGCTTACCTATTCTGTGTGCTGTGGTCCTGCAGTTGACGATGGCACCGCCCTTCTGACCATCTCTCTCGCCTCCGCTTCGTCAGCGTCTCTCCTTTCTCCCAAACGGCATCTCCCACCCGCCCCATCCCCTTACATCTTCGCCAATTCGACCTCTTCCGCCTCATTTGCACACTCGCACCTCGCTCACCCTCCGCCGTCACCTCGACAATCTATCCGCGCGCGCCACGCCCACCTCGAGAATTCTTCTTCGTCACTCGACGAGGGTGATATTCGAGTAGGAAAACTGGTGAGAGTCCTGGGGAGGGTCGAAGAGGGGAGGTATCTGTGGGAGGGGGAGGATGAAGGGGAGGCTCGGAGGGTGATTGCTGCTCGGATCGGTGCGCTACGTTTTCATCTTGACTCCCTCCGAGGTTCATTTGACTCTTACTGACCACAGAGCCTTCACTACTGATTTGTCATGGTAGATGTCTTGACCTCTACGTCGGAGGAGAGCAAACACCACCTCCTCGTCTCGCAACTTCATCGAGATGTCTACTCTCGACCGTTAGACCTGCGCAGCACGCTGCAGACAGTAGAGAGGGAGGAACGGGAGAGAGAGATCGAGGCGAGTATGATGAGTCTTGATTCGACTGCGGGGGGGAGTTCGTACGCTGGAGATAGTGAGATGGGCTCGAGTCCGGGGAGGGTGGTACGGCGTTCTGTTCCTCGCGTTCCTCCGGTCTCTTAATCGGCTAGACGCAGGGACGCAACTGACCATATCGGAGGGTTTATGATGTACAGCACTACCGCCCTACACGACCTTCGAAGCTTGCGCCTGAAGATCTCACTCTATCCAATTTCTGCATCTACGTCCGCCATCATCTCACGAAGAACTACCTCCACTCGGCTCCGACGAATGCTTTCAATTCCTTCCGCTCTCCGTCTCCTTCACCCGTCAACTTCAGCGACTTCGACGTAGAAGAAGAGGAAGAAGCGACACAGACGGTTTACGCCCTTCCTTTCTCCCTTCCCTCCCTTCAATCCAACCCTCATCTCTCCCTGTTCGCGACTCGGCTGGCGCAGAGGCTTGCAAGGACCAAGGCGGAGGATGAGGAGAGGAAGAGGGCTAAGAGGGCGAGGTTGGGTCCTGCTACTGCTGCTGCTGTCGGTCGAGGTAGACGAGGGGGAACTGAAGGGGTTTGGGTCGCGCCTCCCGCTCAGGGCTCTGGCGAGAGGAGAGGAGCGGGAAAGCCGAAGGTCGGGCAAGGCTGCGCTGTCCTCCTTCCTCCCCCTTCCGCCAGCGCATCCTCATCCTCTTCGCACCCTCGTCAAAGCTCAGCATCTGCTCCAGGCGCAGAAACCCGAGACGAACGTCGAGCCCGGAAAACTGCCGAACGTGCCGCCCTTCGTTCTGAGGGACCTCTGGTCGCTGGGTCAGAAGAACTTGAAGAAGCGATTCAGAGGGTTTGGAAGGATGCGTTGAGGACTTTGAGAGCAAGTGGGGGGGTTGTCGAGTTTGTTCAACTTGAACAGGAGGAAGAGGGGGAGGGAGGGATGGAGCTTGAGGATGAGGGGCGGGGGGGGTGGGACTTGCCGGATGAGCCGAGATATGTGAAGGGGCGCAAAACAAGGCGAGAGGAGGAGGGTAAGAGCGCATGTCCTTGGGGTGACCCGACTTTGGAGTTGTCTTCGTCCCCGCATACAAAGGAGGAGAAGGAGAAGACACCCAGAGCGGGCACAAAGACGCATACCAAGCAAAGAGGAGGGGGTGGAGGCTGTCCTTGGGGGGAGGTTAAATTGGATTTCCTCGATGACGACGACGAGGGGGGTGAGGTTGGAGACGTCGTGTTCAAGACGCCGACAAAAGCGAAGACCCCTTCTCTTGCGCCGTCTTCGAAAACTCCACGACCTGCCCCGCCGGTTTTCTCCCCTCCGCGCTCATCTCGACGACCCTCTCGCCCTCGCCCATCGAATCGCCCATATGCCTCTGGCGATTTCTCCCTCGCCTCAGATTCTTCGACCACGTCGGTGTCGACCACCCACTCCCTCTGCTCCTCCCCCGGTGGTTCCCATCCCCTCTTTCAACTCGTTACCCCTCTCACACTCCAACCTCTCATCCTTTCCATCCTCCACTCCCTCTCCGCATCCTCCTCCGCTTCGAGAGGTAGCAAAAGCAGCACCGAACTCGACATCCGAACCTACATGTCTCGCGATGATCGCTGGGCCAAAGTGGCCATGTACAGCGATGCGGTTTCTGGGGCGATCGACGGGTTAGTGGAGAAGGGGGTGGTGGAGAAGTATGGGAAGGGGGTGAGGTTGGTTGGGAGGGGGGTTGGGGGTTGGCGGAGAGGGAGGTGAACATGTCGGTGGGGTTTGCTTGGTTTTCGAGGGGCGGCTTCTTTTCTTACTCTTACCCCCCTCTCTTACTTGGGGGGGTCGTGGCTTATTGCCTATTTGTTGTGCTTAGTGTGCTTGAATGCTCTCTACGTAGGAGTACACCCCATTGTGTTGTTGTCGTCGCCCAAACTGTTCTTCTTTCCCGATTCATCCGTTGGACATCACCGCGTCAGCTCGGCACGCTTGGGCCGGAACCTCACACAGCGCTTGTACGGCAGAAGTCGCGCCAGAAAACGTCTCCCTTGGTCTCACGAGTGCACGAGAAAAAGTTGATTCAGTCGCCCAAGTTGTCCCTGCTGAAATCCGTCTCATCGTCGCTCACCACCTTTGCTACTTTGAAGCAAGTGGATCATCCGCAACTATGTCGAGCACCACCAAGCGAGAAGGCTCGCCGTCCACCACGGCACACAATGGCACACCCGCCAAGCGCGCACGCCTCGACGATTCTTCGGCCGCGCCCGCAAACGCCGCAGAGAAGAGTTCAGCAGCTGCAGAAGCTACACCAGCTACCGGCGAGACGCCCTCCAGCCCTTTCAACGCGAAGGACACGGATTCGCCTAGTACTGGGCGAGGGGGTAAGAAGGGCGGTAAAGGTGGTAGAGGCGGTCGGGGTGGTCGTGGTGGGGGCAGGGGCGGCAAGAACGACAGAGGACCGGACTCGAGGAGTTGGGGTGGTAGGAATACGGGAAAGGGGGAAAAGGAGATGAGGCAGTGGGGAGGTAAAAGTCGGAATGAAGAGCAGGCGGACAAGGAGGGTGGGGTGGGAGAGGAGGGAGAGAAGAAGGACAAGTTGCCGAAGAAGAAGGTCGCTGTGTTGATCGGATACAATGGCATTGGTTACAAGGGTAGCCAGCAGTACGTGGTCTTTCATTTCCCTCTTTCTTCTCCTCCTGTTCCTCCCCGCGACCTGCTGTTAACCTAGTCTTACCGCACAGCAACCCCGGTACGCCTACGATTGAAGGCGAGTTCTTCAAGGCTCTTGTCAAGGCCGGCGCTATCAGCGAGGACAACTCTGTCAACCCGCAAAAGGTTCACTTGCACTTGCCTCCGAATATCTCCTCCCCTTCCCTCGCTCACACGTGCTCGCGCAGGTCTCTCTTTCTCGTGCTGCTCGCACCGATGCTGGAGTCCACGCCGCCATCAACGTCATCTCTCTCAAAATGATCCTCACCCCTCCCGGTCTCCCCGAAGGAACCTCTCTCGAAGACTACCTCAACACCTTCCTTCCGCCTGCCATGCGTGTGTGGTCCGTCATCCGCGTGCAAGGCTCGTTCGACCCGAGACGGCTCTGCGATCATCGCCAGTACGAATACACCTTGCCGACGCACGTTTTCCTCGGACCCAAACCTGGCTGCTCGATGGCGCAGACGCTCGAGAAGCAACGCGCCGCCGCCTCGTCTGCCGCTGCCGATGAGGAGAAGGCTTCGGCCCCTCATCCCGCCATTGTCGAGGCTACCGCAGCGTTTTGGTCAGGACTGCAGGAGAAGCAGCCGGAAGGGGAGCAGGAGACCAAGTTTGCGGATGACGTTCAGGCAAAGAAGGCTTGGAGGATGCCGAAGGAGGTGCTCGAGCAGGCGAGGGCGCTAGTGAAGGAGTACGAGGGGTCGCATAACTATTACAATTTTACGGTTGGGAAGGACTTTCGGGATAGAAGCTGCCAACGGGTGATGAAGAAGCTCGAAGTACATCCATTCCAACTTCACGTGTACGCGGGAATGCAGGCTAACCTCTTGCTCGCCCTTGCCAGATATCGGAACCTTTTGTGGTCAACGATACCGAGTACATTTCCGTCACCTTCCTGGGCCAATCCTTCATGCTTCACCAGATCGTGCGTTTCATTCCTCTATTCAGTATATATTGTGTCACCTGAGCGCACGAGCCCATCTGAACCATCGCAGCGAAAAATGATCGGTCTCTTCATTCTCACCATCCGCTCCGGCACCCCGTCCTCTCTCATTCCCGAAACCTTCGGTCCTTCGCGCATCCATGTCCCCAAAGCCCCCGGTCTCGGCCTTCTCCTCATCGAGCCTCAATACATAGAGTATAATAAGCGGGTCCTCGAAGCCAACACGAAGAACGTCAAGCTCGGCGAAGCGGGCAAGTTGAATGAGAAGGAGTTGGAGGACTCGACTCGGGAAACTATTGACCCGATCAGGCTGGGGTTGACCGAAAGATTGGAGGAGTTCAAAAACGAACAGGTCTACAAGAGGATGTGGGAGGTTGAGGAGGAATCGTTGGTTTTCTCGAAGTGGTTGAACTACCTTGATGCTTACATTGGCCACGACTTCGAGTACGCCTTTCCTGCTACTTTCCCCTTCTTGACCGGTATCCTGCCTTCGCCCAAGCACTCCCGCGGCGCCTCTCCTTCCCCTTGCGCCTCCTTCGCATCTCTCGTCCGACACCCTCTGACAACCTTCCGTCCTACCGTTCCGCCTGCGCCCTTGGCGGTGTCGATGCCTCCGTACTGACGCTAATGCTGATCTCGACAGGTACCTCAACCCGAAGGGTCTCATCCCCTCCTCGGCGACATACAAGAAGGGCGAAAACCCCGAAAAAACCCGAGCCGCCTCTACCACGCCTGCCTCCAGCACTGCGACAGAAGGCCAGTCAGCTCAGGGCGGTGAAGGAGAGAAGGCGGAAAAGAAGGAGGGAGAATTAAGTGAGGATGAGGATGTTGGTGGGGAAGAGGAGGGCTAAGCGGTTTTTTGCAGCCTTGTGGGGACGCGGTAGATCAGGTGGGCTACAAAGAGATGGAATACTAGGTTATACCCTCTCTCCCTCTCGTCTCGGCCGGAGCATAGTGGACAATACTACGCCAAATCTGGCTCCCATGCGGTGAGCGAGGGAATGCTGTGAATCGGGTTCGCCCCTCGCTCACACCCGGGGCAGATAGGTTTCTCTGGTGGCACCTTCTCTGCAAAAGCCTCTGCAGCTTGGAGTCCGTCTGGCTCGCCGTGTTGAGTCGAGGAAACACACCGCCAGTCTCACTATCCGTCCGCTATTCGCCCCCAAATCGCGTCAGCGAAGAAAACACCGACGCATCACTGGCATACGCAAATCTGACTCCTGCGTCTTGCAGCGTTCAACCCCGACGCGATGAGCGAGACGGAGGCGGGAGTCACGCAACGGATGCCGCGCGGAGGCCGGTGAGTCACTAGTCAGGCTCCACGGCGAAAGGAGTCAGGAGAAGAAGGTCCCCCTCTCGCGCTCTTCTCGTCAGTCTGACCTACTCTTCCTCGTTCCAGCTGTCTAGTATGACCCGACTCTACTCTGGGAAGAGCCCGGTCAAAGGAATGACTGCAGGCCCAGGCTGTGACCCTAGCCGGTACGAGCTGGTCAAGCAACTTTCGCCGCCCTACCATGAAGTTCTGAAGGACAGCGAGGCCTGCTCTGTATGGACCGCGAGGGAGAGAGAGTGCGTCCTATTTCGTTATACCTTGCCTGCTCGCTCAAAACAAGTGTAGGTCAGGTTTGCCGGTAGTCCTCAAGATCCTCCGTGATGGGTGCTGGCAGGACGACTCGCCATACGAGGGAGTGGTTACTCGCCTATGGCGAATCGCAGGCTATCAAGACGCTCAAACCCAGAGGATGCCGCTCCTCCCCTCCGGCCATCCTGGTCAACAGCACTGTATTCGGATCTTGGACTTTTTCGCGCTGCCGTGGCCGGGCGGACCCGAGATTCCGGAGGAGGGCGACCCCGCTGAGCACTATGCTGAAGGTGTCGCTGTGCTCGAGCGTGCGGGTCCGTCTCTCGCAGCTTGGCAACGCGCCCACGCCAACCCCTTCGTCAGCATCCCAATTGTGCGGAAGATAATTCGGCAGGTCCTGCTTGCCCTCGACTACTTACACGACGGACTGCCTGGCTATGGTATTGGACACACCGGTGCGTCGCTTACTGACGCTCTGCTTGACATAGCACGAAACCTGACTCTGTTGAGTCTGCAGGTCTTTCGCTCGACAACATTCTGCTCACTGAGCCACCTTGTCCGTTTATTCTGGTTATTCTAGAGGCACACCTCACATATCTCGACCAACCGCAGATCCGCTCGCTGCTCTAGATAGCACGTCTGAGCCCACTTCGCCTTTTGTCAAGGTTGCTGGATTCGGCTTTTGTGTGTTGCCGCTTCGACCGTACTTTGAACAGGCTACTGATGTTCTGCAACAGCTCGCTGGATCGAAGATTCAGGCTGCGAGCCATATCGCTCGGCAGGAAGCCGCCAAGTCATTGCCGCGGAACAAGTGCTGCTATGCGACTCTTACCGAAGTTTTGGCCTGACCAGAGCGCTCGATATCTGGGCGGTCGGTGTCATCGTGAGCCAATGAGTACTCTCTACAATGTGGACAGTCGCTCACCCTCCCTTCTGCAGGCGTCTCTTCTCATACTGAATAACAACCTCGCTTGGAACGATCTTGAGCCGCGCCTCGTCAATGCCCAGTACTCGGACCCTCTCAAGCACTACAGCACGACACCGGAAGTTGTCATCGCCCTCGCTTCCATCAACCCCGAAGCAGGTTGGCCGCAATGGTTCGAAGAGGCCACTCTGTACCAGAACAACGTTGCAGGATTTCCTTGTCCGTTGCTTCCGTTTTTCAGCCTGTCAGCCATCTCTGACATTCCTTGCCTACAGTCAGCGTTCCTGGTGTCCACCCTCTCCCGCCACTGGAAGAGCGCATCGAGGCTCAAGGACGCATCCAAGATCCGGTGGAAGTCAAGCAGCTCGCCTCGTTCCTCAAGGCTTGCTGGGTTCTCGATCCTTTTCACCGGCCTAGAGCGAAGCAGCTTCTGAAGCACGAGTGGCTGAAGAGTGTAGAGTAGACGGGGTGTTGAGCAATGTTTCGGTTGACTTTCTTGATCTTTGATTTAGATCTCCATCTCAAGGCGGGAAGCTTGCTCTTCCGTTCTAGCATCTGTACACACAAGGTTTCGAGGGCAGTAAAAGTGTCAGACAGAAGACTGTACGGGGCAAGACCAGCTAAGATTAAATGCGGAGGGAAGTAATAACGGTGAACAGGGCATACACACAGTACAGTACAGAGCGCAGGTCACGCCTACTTCTTGTTCTTTGGCATCCTGTCTAGCTGGGACGCTG
Source organism: Rhodosporidiobolus odoratus (assembly GCA_034387635.1). NCBI lineage: Eukaryota > Fungi > Basidiomycota > Microbotryomycetes > Sporidiobolales > Sporidiobolaceae > Rhodosporidiobolus > Rhodosporidiobolus odoratus. The sequence continues at coordinate 22,008 of JAOANU010000023.1, forward strand.
GGTTCACCATGGCAAGCAGATTTCAAGTTCTGGAGTCAACACAACTTGAACCCGATGAGATTGCGCACCAATCAGTATATGCTCATGCCTATCCTCCATCTTTGCTGGCATCCTCCCCCGCAGATAGATACACGGCATGGGGCTGCATAGCCACTCATCCTTCCGCCCGTTCTTGGTATCATCGTCTTTTCCTAGTATCATGATGACCTGATCTGAGGCGGTCGCTGCCCATGCTCCCGCGTGTCATAGCCAAGGGTTACGAAGGTAGACAAGCAGCACAAAGGCCTCCGTGTCACCTTGTCAATATACTGTAAGCTGGCTGTCAGAAACAAGAGATAGAGAGATAGGGAAAGATTGGAAGGGGCAAGCATTTTCGTGGTCTTCCTTATGTAAGACTGGGCCGCTCTGATTTGGGGTGCTCATGGCTGTTCCTAGCCAGGCCTTTATACGCTTTGCGGTGGCAGCGTCGAGGTTGGGACACCAGGAAGTTTAAGGGAGTGTCTCGGTACAATGACCTTCTCGATTCTGGACTTTGCCGTCGAAGAGCTGGCGATGAGTCGGCACTGTACTTTGGCCGTTGCATCGACCGAATGCAAGCAGTCGAGAAAAACTTCAAGTCTCCCTGCAGTCGAGCTGCAACGAGCCTAAATCTCGCACAGCCGCTGCAACGGAGAAGCGAAGCGGTGTTGCTAGGGAGACTTGGTCCCACCAGTCCTTCCCTCTCTTCGTTTCCTTCTTCTCTCTTGTGTACGACCTCGAGTTTGACTAGCTCGAGTTAGCAAGAGGTCGCCTGGCCCAGCTTCGGCACTCTAGTCAGGTGCGTTTCAAATTCCCCTTCCTCTCCCTCCTTCGGAATTCGAGTGGGGGGTTTTGGATCCGAAGGCGCCCTCCTCAGTTAGGCCTCGCCTGCTGAGGTCGGCAAGGAGCCTCCAATCCCGGGCTACTACTTCCCCGCTTCCTGCAGCGCTACGAGCGCTCTGGCCGAAACTAAGAAACTGACATCGCGTCTTTCGTTGACATCTCAGTTTCTTCGAGCCTTCGGCTCTCTCGGCAGGAAGACGGACACAAGTAGAGCAAGGGTTACAGGTACGTCGCTTGGGAGCCCTAGTGCAGCGACTACTTCCTGGACGCTGACCTTTGCGTACGACTTGCCCCCCAGGCGTCGCCTTACCCGGGCTTCGCCCACTTTCAAGCTCTAGCAAAGGTCACTTCCTCCTCGCCTTTAAGGTGAGCCTCCCCACTCAGCTATTCAGGTGAAGCAGAAGGAGCTGACGACGTCGCGTTCAAGTCGTTCCGAGCCTTCGGCTTCAAGGAATCCCTTTTCGACAACCCGCCCACCTCCCTCGCTGACAGGGTAGTTGTAACACTTACAAAACAACAATAACAATATATAACGGACGTTGTCTTCATAGCTCTTCTAGTTTCGTAACGAACAAGTGTAGCTTAGCGATCAGTGCACTTTACTGAAATGTACAGCCGGGCGGGGATCAACCCCCGGGTCGCCAGAAGCTGGCTCAGGGAGAAGGCCGACGATGTGCAGTCAGGACTGGCACAATCCCACTCCTATCCAATGCACCGCCGTACCAACTGCTCAAGAGTGTGAAGGCTACTTGTACATTTGCGCCTCTTCAAGGTACTCTTTTGCCAAGGCTACAAGTTGCTCAAAGGTCTGACCCTTCTGATTTTGGAGGACACGGTCCCATTGGTCCTTGACGGTTTTGAAGGGAACGACCCGAGCTTTGTTGTTGAGATAGCTGGCATTTCCAGGGATCCTCATGATTCTGGGGAAAGGGTACCCGCGGGCATCATACTCGGCACATTTGATTCTTTCAAGACGCAGCGGGACCCAGTGAGGCTGCCGCACGGTGGACTCCTGGAGTGGATCATGAACCTGCACATCGCCACAGACAAGGTCAGTGAACTCCTAGTGAACAAAGCTTTGGTGAGTTTGCATACCTGGATCACGCACTAATGAAGGTTTCGAAAGGGAAAATTGTAAGCATTGCTGAAAGGGAGGAAGACAGGCAGAGACTGGCTAGAGCTCACTGAATCAGGAATGATCTTTCTGATATCCCGCCATACTTGCACCTCGAAGTGGTCATTGACCAATTCAAAGAAGACCACACCAAGGTGTACATCTGGGTCTCCGGATCTGGTGTTGATATGCCACTTATCCCTGTTCAAACAGGCTCAATATCATCAGACACAGCACTCAGAGCAGGTGTACAGAAACTCACGTGACCAGGGCGTAGTAGAGTGCTTCTTTTTCATCCACAGCTTGCCAAGCTGGACTGCTCCTCATACTATGGGTCAGGTGGTCAATGATGTCCCGTCCTGTCTGTTGCTTGATCACATCCTTGCTGTTTGCGTCCTTGACAACTCGACTCATCAGAGAAGGCTTCCCAGCTTGCGCCATGACACCGATTTGATCTGCAGCAAAGAGGTTGGCTCAATTCCCCTCTTCCAGCTTCATAAGGTAGTATATGTTGAAGCTGCCTTACAGACCTTGGGACGCTGTCATCCGAGCATTGGGTGAGGGGGAGGGGTGTGATAATGAGGGCGCAGCGCGCTGCTGAGGGCGCGAGAAGCAAAGCGGGTGGAATGGCCAGGAGAGTGTTCCTCAAACACCCTGTCGCTGCTTGTTAGCGTCTTCGCCCTCGTGCCAGCGACTGTAGTGACAGAAACGTACCGAGGACAAGACTCCTGACGTTTAACCGGCTCAAAGGAGCCGCTCATGTCTGGATTGAGAAGGTCGAGGGGCGGGGGTCAGCCCGGTGAGAGGGTCCTTTGCCCCAAGACTCGGCATATAACTTTTTCTTGCCGATAAGAAAGACCGGGAGTGACGCTTGCCGACAGGGGGCCGTGCGCGTCCCGCTTTGTTTGGCGCTCTGGTCTTCGTTCAACCACCTCGCTTCTCGCTATCATGGCTCCCGGCGCTGCTGAACGCAAGCATACGGTCCGCAAGGTGTTCTCGCCATACGGCCGCGCTCCGAATCCTCTGCCCTGTGCCTCAATATCGCGCAACAAGTTTGTTGTCCGACTCGACTACCACGCTGCTTTCGAGCTTTACAACGACCTGCACGACTTTAAATGGGTGCGGAAGAGTGGCAAGAGTTTCTTACATGCAGGTCCGCCGGTTCTCTCGTCCCCTTCCAGTGTTCTCCGCTAACCCGAACAAACCTGCCAGCTCCTCCCGCTCACATTCCTCCCTTTGACCCGACCCTTCGCGACCCTGAGCACCCCAGGCGACAATTTGACGGCGATGGCGACCGCTACGTCTGCTACGGGCGCGGGCATTACGAATCGAAGGCGACAAAGAAGAAATTGACGACTGCTTCTTGACGATGCGGCTGCCTGGCGGAATTCACGGTCCGCAAGTACGCACAGCAATACTATAACCAGTTCAATGTCCATACCGAACACACAGGGCACATTGTTGGGAGCTTCGCAGAGTTCCACCGTCGGTTACCGTCTTCCTCGCTCCGTTCTTATGTTACGTCTCTCGTCTCCCTCGGCATCTCCTGGGGGGGCATCAAGGATCTGAAGCGTCCTCATAAGGATGATCTACGAGAGGTACGCTTGTATCCTGCCCCTGAGCTTCCCCCGCTGATGATGCCGTGTCTTGCAGGCGGAGCAAGCGCACCGACGCGTCGGGGAGCCCCCTTCCGCGCTCGAAACATCCCGTATCACGAAGCAGATGTTCAAGAACGTCAAGAGGTCGGTGGACAAGGACCACAAGTTGTCAGGAAGCGGTCTAGACTGTCTCCTCCAGCGGAAGGTCCAGCTCGAGGGTGAAGGCGCTCAAGTGCTCTTCATTCCCGACTTGAATCTCGATGATAGCTCAAATCGTACGACATGGATCTTCGCGTTTTGTACAGAGTGGCAGTACAAGGTGGGCGCTTCTCTTCGGATTGTCCTTCATTTTTTAGTGTGAGCGGTCGAATGGTGTCTGGACAACAGCTGATCAGCGGCGTCAGCGAGTTCGAGCGAACGATTCGAGGTCAAGACGAGGAGACCGCGGCCGCTGAGTAAAGTTCCATCTCTACTTTACCCGTTATCACACGATGCTCTCGCTTTCGATACTTACAAGCTGATCGAGAACTCTGCGGACCCCGCAAGTTCCTCGCTTGCGATCTTTGGCCACGTCCGAATGTCATTCTCGCTATTCGCAACTCTGTTGTTCTCACGTGAGCTGCTCAGCAGCAACAAGCTTATGAGCCTCAAAGCAATACCTCAGCCTGTATCACCGACATCAATACAAATAGGAGGTATGCTATGCTAGAAGACTGCGCACCTGCCCCTCTTCATACATCCCTTACTTCACCTGCTCCCTCTTGGCCTTTCATACGTTTCCCTCCTAATCAGCCCTCCAACCACCCCCTCCGCGCTCTCCACGCACCCCTCCAACAAAGGAATCCCAGGCGCAGCATACGAGCCGACGAACCAGATCCCACCTCCTTCTTTGCCTTCTCCTCCTCCCTCTCCCTCTCCCTCTCCCTCTCCCTCTCCCTCTCCCTCTCCCTCTCCCTCTCCCTCCTCTCCCTCTCCCTCTCCCTCTCTCCCTCCCTCTCCCTCTCCCTCTCCCCTCTCCCTCTCCCTCTCCCTCTCCCTCTCCCTCTCCCTCTCCCTCTCCCTCTCCCTCTCCCTCTCCCTCTCCCTCTCCCTCTCCCTCTCCCTCTCCCTCTCCCTCTCCCTCTCCCTCTCCCTCTCCCTCTCCCTCTCCCTCTCCCTCTCCCTCTCCCTCTCCCTCTCCCTCTCCCTCTCCCTCTCCCTCTCCCTCTCCCTCTCCCTCTCCCTCTCCCTCTCCCTCTCCCTCTCCCTCTCCCTCTCCTTCGCTTGTCCGTCCGCCGCTAAGCGACGAGGGGAGGGAAAGACCCTGTACGCCTCCTTCCTCGACGAGACACGAAAAGAGAGGTACGGCATTTTGTGAAGAGGGATTGACGACGCAGCGGGTGAAGGTCGTGGAGGAGAGGGTTAGAAGATGTGATGCAGAGATCAAGGGATTCGTGGTCTGAAGGAGGAGTCGAGGCATGGGCGAAGAAGCAGCAGAGGAGGAAGGAAGGAGGGAACGGAGGATGTGGGTCGTTTGGACTCCTGATTCAGGTGGGCACGGAATTTTCTCGCTGAGAGGACGAGCGGAACGAGTGGCAGCGACCGCTAAATTCAGATCTTTCCGATCTCGAGGTGCTGGAGGTAGGAGGGAGGAATCGGTGTGAGTGACGACGGTGGTTTGGGTGTAGGTGAAGGAGCGAAGGGCGGCGAGGGTTTTGTCGAGATGTCGCCTATTCGGGCGCGATCGGGGCGAGGGGTCCAAGGCAGGCGTAGAGGAGGCAAGAAGAGAGAGAAGAGTAGCCGCTTGATCGGCTTGCGTGGCAAACACGATGTGATCCACCTCGAGGTCTCCCTGTTGCAATTCCTCTTCCGCCACCTCGTCTCGACCCACATTGCCCTTCTCGCCTTTCCCGCCTATTCGCGAGTAACGGATTCCATATCGACCGTTCTCGAGCGTTGACAGTGATTTGATGCAGACGCCCAGGTGGATTTGGGAAGGCGGGATGGGAGCGACGAGGCGAGAAACGATTCCTCGTACGCCGAAAGAAGGCGAGGTGAGATAGTGAGGTGCAGTGAATGTCGAGGTGATGTATTCTGCAGCAAGTACGATACCATGATCAGCTTGGAAGATAGCGGTTTAGAGAGGCGAACAACGTACCTAGAATCTCCCCGACTGGCATCTTTCCTGCTTCTTCCCTATCAATGGTTGCTACCGCCGCCATGAGCGTTCTCACCAGGTCCTGCATCAATCCCGGCATGAGATGTCGAGACATCCACCGATCGAGCGGTTCGGCTGCGACACCAAAGTGCTGCACGAACCGGCGGCGAAGGGTACTTCCCAGGCTGTTTCTGGTCGGCGAGGTTGGGGCTACAGGAGGAGGCGGTTGAGATAGGGAGAGAGAGACGTAGAAGAAGGCGAGCACGAGTAGGTAGAGATAGGAGACGGTGAAGAGGATGGAGGAGACTAAGTGCGAGAGTTGTGAGGGGAAGGTCGAAAGGTGAGATGGAAAAGGGAGAGGAGGCCACGAGAGACCAGAGGCGCCAGAGTATAAGAGTTTTGTTGTCTGCGTAGTTGTTTGTGAGGTGGACGTCGACGCGGATCGCGAATCGGGAAAAGCGACTAGAGGGACGGTGGCGGAGTCCGAGTCGGAGTAAGGCGGGGGCGGCGTAGCTGGAGTGGAGGGCACGCTGAGAGTACCGTATTCGGATGATGGGCGAGGCCGAGAAGCGAAGTCAGGCGAAGGAGTTGAAGCGGCGAGTGAACTCAGGGTAGAAAAGGAATAGGAGAAGTCGCTTTTGATGAGGGGGACGCCGAGGTGGTCGTACAGGCGCTTAACGTAAGAGTGAGATCCTACAGGCGGAGGCTTTCAGCAGGGGAGCTGCAAGGTAGAGCATCCTTAGGAAACTTACCGCCGTTGATACTCCTCATCGGGACGTCAACCCTGACTTCCACTCCGTCCTCTGTCTTTACGCTGAGGCTGGCGGCGTCCATTCCAAGTCTTTCACTCTGCGCGTGCAATGTCAGACAAGGAGGGGTGAAGCAATCAGCTCAACGTTGCGAGGCGTCCGATCGGCAAAGATGCAAGGGTGGGGAAAGAGGTAAAGACGCGCACCTTTTCGATGAGGTGAACTTCCCAGGCCACTTTGGACCCATCATTATGGCGTGCGTCCGAGACCTGCAGTCGGTAGGCTGTTGCGAGGCCAGCCAGGCTGTAAAAAAGAAGGTAAGGAAGCAGAAGGAGGTGAGGGGCAGCCAGGGAGCGGAGCGCGGGGTATTGAAGCGTACCCAGTTCCTACTACTGCTACTCTGATCGGGCGTCTCCTGTTGTCCATTCAAGCGGTGTGCGGTGTTGTTCCGATGTTGATCGGCTGAAGCAACTTTATCCTGTCACGCTCATCTCTGCTCCCGTCGTATCAACCCTAGCAGAGCAATATGTCGCTCAATGCACCACCCTCAGCACACCTAACCCGCCTACTCACCCGCACCGCTCTCCCCCTTCTTCAACCTCCTCATTCCCTCCCCTTCCGAGCCTCAACTCTCTCAGTCGCTTCCGCCTCTCTCCCTGCCCCTCATACACCATCGGAACCCTACTCAGAACGCACCATACATGCCCTCTACCCCTCCCCGCCGTCAGCTTCTACCGCTGGGTCCTCCTCTTCGCAGTGGAGTCTCAAAGGATTCCTCATCGGCAACGGCGGCAGCCGGTCACGCTCAAGGCACGAACTCATAGCACTCGCACAAGGCAAAGGCACAGCCAGCGTCGGAGGCGAAAGAGAAAAGACAGGGCCCGCACGAGCCTTGGTCGAAGAATGGCTCAGAGCCGGACGGGAGCACATGAAGGAAAAGGTCAAGGCGAGCGGTAAGACCGGCGAAGCGGCTTACAGGTTCGGGATGGAGGAGCGGCTACGGTACAACACCACGGTCTCGCTGCAAAACCTTCCCGAGGTGCGTTTACCGCATCCCTTTGTACCCTCGAGCAACCTACCGAATCCCACGACTTTACTGCTAGCCTGCGGGCTTAGACTGATTTACCTTGTAATGCACAGGCTTTCGCTCTCCTCACGGCGCCTCGATCCTCGCCGCTCAACAACCCTCTCGAACTGCTCCCTGTTCCGAACCCAGCACCCCACTTCTCCCATGTTGCCCACATTGCTCAAGACCTGGCAAAAGCCGCCGGGAGCGACGCGCAAGGAGTAAGTCTCTCTTTCCCCTCCGCTCGACCCTCCTGCCATCTTCTCTACGTAGAGCCAGGGGCGGAGGGAACGAGACTATAGCGTGAAAACGCGGGCTACGACAGCTCAACTCGATGAGACTGGTTACTAATCAGCTGTACGTCCTCGTCCACAGACTGCGTGGTACCTCCTCCGCCTCCGTCTCTCCACCATCTACCTCCTCAGCGAACTGCACCTTCTCTCCCCGCTCTCTCCCTCCGCCTCTTCATCCAATTCAGAAGAAATCACCGCCGAACGACTCGAAGGCGCAATTGCTCTTTCTCGCTCGCTGTTTGATCAGTCTCAAGCTCTCGGTGGGACAGTTAAGGATGCGGGGCTTTATGCGGAATGGGTAGCGAAGAGCTGGAAGGGGATTATTCGGAGTGCCGGGGTTTAGTACTAGTTGAGGAGGCCGGCGCGAGGAAGAGATGCACGACATTCTCAGATGCTGCATTAATTCTCTCGTTGTGGTTTCGATGTGAGCAGGGGAGAGGCGTACAACCCTTGCCAGGAAGGAAGACACAGAGAAGGAGGCTACTACTGCCTTTTTTTCTCCCTGACCTCTCGCTCGCGGCTCTTTCTCTCGGATCTGGTGCGCTAGTGCGATAGCGACGTAAGGTTCGATGCGCCACAGAAAGAAATCGTTACAACGAAGCACACCACAGAACAGGTTCTAGTGGGTAAGAGGAAAAGCACTCCCTCCCAGTCAGTCCACATCCTCATTCTTGTCCTCTTCTTCCTCTCCTTGACCTTCCTTCGCCCCAGTCGCCCCCTTGACCCCTCCATCCTCCCCAACCAACTCAAAAGTAACCACAAAGAACACCTCCGCCTCCCTCCCCTCTTCCTTCGCCCTTCGTTGACAAACGAAAACCACCGGTGCCCCATTCCAATACTTCTCCAAACTAAACTTTAACCCCCCAGGGAGGGACAGAGATAGTGTAGAGAAATCTATGAAACCGTGAGAGAAATCTCCTCGAACCAATATGTCTTTGGTTAGCGGTAAAGAGGATTCACGGTTTTTTTGTTGGGTGAAGTAGGAACGTCGGGTGGAGGGGTCTTTGGGGGCTTGGTCGCTTTGAGTGGGAGGAAGGATGGGAGAGGTGGCTTCGGGGAAGGAACCGTGCGTGGGTTGGAAGGGAGGAAGGGGGTCGGAAGAGGGGAAGGGTCGGACGGAGAGGCGTTGGAGCGTCGCGAAGAGCGGAGACTGCGAAGCGGAGGGTCTCGCTCCAGTCAGTCGGGGAGTCAAGGACTTCTAGTCTGTCAAGGAAAGGGGGCTTACAAGGGCCCAGGGTCTGTCGGCGTACAGGTCGCAGGTTAGGGACGGGTCGACGTATTTCACAAAGCGGAGGGCGGCCGAAGTGCCGTACTGTCCACACAGAGAAAATCACAACGGAGGGAGGACTAGTAAGACGGAACTCCGAGGGAGACAGAGCGGAGAAGAGGAGGAAGAGAACGAACGGGAAGATGATCTCGAATTGGCTTTTGCCAAACATTCCCAAACATCTGCGTGCGCTCGTCCCGGGATCAGCACTCGCATCTCTCCGCGCTTCGCCCCGGGAAGACCGGAACGTACAACCTCATCCACCCCCACCCCCTCCCCCTCTTTGACTCCGTCACCTTTCCACCTCCCCTCAAAACTAATACTCCAACTCTCCCCCTCCTCTTCCAACTCCTCTCCCTCCTTGATCTCACTCACTTCCCCCCGTTCGTTCCTGAACCCTTTGAGACGAACCGCTACGGATCCTTCCCAGTTGTTTGAGGAGATTGAAAAGGGGGTTGAGTTGACCGCGAGAGGAGAGAGGGAGGTGAGGGAGGGACCGGCGCAGACTTTGAGACGAGGTTGGGCTGGCATAATTGAATTGAGTTGCTGAGAGAGGGCGGAGCAGAGGGAGATACCGGGGCAAAGGGGGCGGAGATGCAGTGCGTCATCGAACATCGGCATGGACGGAGATCGACTTGGGAAGGTCAGAAAAGAGACGGTGGAAAAGATCCGACCGTCTCAGAGTCATTCGCTGCGCTACATAGCTCCTAAGCGTGCTTCCGTGGACAGGCTCCGGACAGAACGAAGGAACTGCGCGTTTCACTGAAACCGAAAAAAAGGGGAAAGGGAAGCTACAAGGAAAAGTGAACATCTGTTGTCTCGTGACGATGGAACAGATCAAGGGGAACTGGGGATGGAAGGCATGAACAGACACAGGCGAGACTACTTTAGCTTGGGGAGGAAGGCTCGTCCCACTGTGCGACCGAGAACGATGCAGCAAGTGGGCGAGGTTCGTATAGTTGGAGAGAAGTGGAAGAACAGAACAACGGAGAAAGCAAGCGCGGGACACGAAAGGAAAGAGGAGATCGTCGTTTATGAAGAAGGAAGGGCGCTTGGGTGAAGGCAACCCCTAGTTTTGCGCCTCGTTGACCTGCTCCTTGGTCTTCTGCTTGGCGCCAGAGAGGTACGCCTTCGCCTTCTCAAGGACGGGCTGGAGGCGGTCCTGCGAGTACGAGAGGACGTTGTTGGCCTTGGCCGTGAGGTTGATGTCTGCGTGCAAGGTCGGAGGGAAGACGACGGAGGAACGGAGATGGGATGGGACGTAAGAAGAGTGGGCAGAAGCACGAGTCACGACCAGTACAGTATTAGTGAAGAAGCAGCGAGACGCCAAGGTCATCCAACTCAACCGTCTCGCAGACTCGCCAAGCGGTACTGAGGAGAAAAACGCACCACTCCTGGCCAACTCCTTCCTCACATCGGTCGCCGCTTCGATGAAGCCATCGATGACGGGCTTGGCAGTAGCTTGCGCGTTAGCGGGCTGCAAGCATCGACTGATGAGTGGGCGATGTAATATATAACAGACGGAAGCTGCCCCAATCTCCTTAGAGACCTGGGCAGTTTCGAAAGGAACGGCACGAAACGCACGATAGCCTTGGTAGCCTTGACGAGGCCGTCGAGCTCATTCTGGAGGTTCTCGAGGGTAGCATTGAGCGAGGCTTGGTCGGTCGGGACGGCATCTTTGCCTGCGAGAAGCGAAGCAAGCCGGCGATAGAAGGACGAGAGAATGTGAGCGTTCCTACAACAGCATAAACGCACCAAGCGCCTCCAGGATTGCTGGAGACGCTCCCACGGAGGTGACGGCATCAGAGAGACGCACCATTCTTGACGGCGCTGGCAAGGCGGCCTTGAGCGTGAGCGAGGGTGTCGAGACCCTGCTGAAGGCGCTGGTTGACTTGCTGCAGGATATCTCACCAGCAGTATCAGCTCTCCTCTCCTAACACTGTTCCCTTATCCGCCCAAACGGCTCCATCGAGGAGCCGAAAAGGGAGCCAGCGGAAGCAGAGTGAGACTGCGCGGAGTGCAAACCGACGAACCTGCTGAATCCCATCCTTCACTCCCACGGCCCTCTCATACGCCTGATCAGCGGGGCCCCTCGCCCTGCCAACCAACTCCTTCGTCTCCAACTTGACCTGAGGAACCCTCTTCTCGATAAAATCAAGAGTAGCATTGGCGTACCCATCAGCGGACGCGAGGGGACCTTGGAAGCGCTTTTGGAGGGGTTCGAGACGAGAGAGGATGGATTGGGTTAGGGCGTAGACGCGTTGGTATAAGGGGGAGGTGAGGGAGTGGGAGGTTAGGTACGAGTCGGCGTAGAGGAGGGTGTCGTGTACTACGGGGTAGTTGTAGGCCTGTTAGCAATGGTATGGGGGTAGAAGGGTGTCGGCGAGGTCGAGGGAAAAAGTGCGGGGAGGTTGCAGGTGGGAAAGAAGGGGGTTGGTTGGAAGTAACCAGGTCAAGGAGGCGGCGGAGGGACATCGGAGGAGAGCAGAGCAGATCAGCCGCCTGTCTGACCGCCAATCGACCTCTTTGGCCAGGCTCGGGAGGGGGTTGAAGGTGAAAGCGAACTGACCCTGGTCAAGGCTCCCTCCTTCTCGTGGTGAAGGTTCTGACCACCTGGGATACTGCCAGACGCTTGTTCGGTAGCGGTAGGTCCTGACATGACTGTATGCACGGGTCTGCGAGTGTGTGCGGGAGAGAAAGATAAGGGAATGTAGAGGGGAGAGCGGGATGACGCAGCGGGAAGGTTGAGACTTTGAGTGAGCAGCGTGAGGGATTACGCTAGGCTGTGAGCGGGATAGTACGGCGTGACCTTACCTGACTGTTTGCAATAGTGGGACGGCAAAGAGAACAAAAGAGAGAGTCAGTTCGGGACGTGAGGCAGTAAGGGATTCGACAACTTTCACGTGAAAGAGACAAACGACGTCTTACTGCTGCTCTCGCTTTACAGCAGACTACTCCGGACAGTCACCTGACTGGCTAGATCTCGTTTCCACAAGATCATCTCACGGCTGCGGCCCGCGCGAGAGAGGCGGCAATGTCCGCCGCAGGGAAGGCCGGCTCCTTTTCTTTTTCTTCTGCGCGGTCATCACCTCGCTTCGCCTCCGCTCACTTCGTCCCGGCAAGCACGGCTCCGGCAGAAACTTGACATAACACCGACGCGAGCTAATCGCAATCGCTGCATGCGAACGGGAAAAGAAAAACTAGCGAGTTGCGACTAAAAGATACCTGGTACAGGGTTGCGCTTGCGAATAACGAGAGTAATGATCCGAGTCTAGAATGGTATATCCGCGAGACCCGCACATGGAAGAGAACGAAGAGCGCGAGGAGGACCGCGAAGAGAAGACGGGATCACTTCTTCAACTCCCTCCCCACCGCCTCCCCCTTCGCCTTCAACACTTCTTTCCAGAGTGTCACTTGAGCCAACGCGCGAAGGTCGAGTTCGGTATCGAGGAGGTGGATCGTGATTCGGGGCTGTTGGCGATAGCGGCAGCGGAAGTCCAGGGGACAAGGGATCAATCAAGTGCAGGGAAAAAACGCGGAGTCAGTTTTTTTGTCTACGACTGTACGGGGAAGGGATGGGGGAGAGAGAGAGAAAGAGAGTCATAGTAAGGAAGGGAGTCGTGTGACGCACGGCACCCTTAACCCCCCCAGCCTTCAACCCCTTAAACACCCTCTCCCCCAATTTCTGTTTAACGACATTGACCGGACTTCCTTCCAACCCATCCATGAAATGGTCCATCTCTTTCACCTCTTCCTCTTTCGGTGGGGTCAGCCTTGCGAGAAGGGCAGATGAGGAAGAGCGAAGGAGAGAGAGGATCTCGGCTGAGGGAAGAGGGGCGAGCGAGTCGAGCGTTACTGCGTAACGTTCTGAAGAAGCGGACGGAGCGACATTGGCAAGTACTGATGCGGAAACAGGGACGGATGCAGGAGAGTCAGGCGGAGAGTCGGCAACGTCAATGATGCACAGCGCTTCAAGGGCTTTTTGCGCCAGGATCGACGGGTTGAAGAGGGCGAGGGCGCGATCCTTCTTTGGTAGCTGTGCACACGCGAGATCTTCCACTTAGCTGTTGCACTCAGGTGCAATCGAGGACGCGCGTTGGTGACACAGGAGAAACCAGCACGCACAGACTCGAGCAGTCCCACCACCTCATCCAGCTTTTCCGGCGGGACCTCCTTGACCTTCTCCACACCCTCTCTCAGGCGTTTTTTCTCGCTCTTACTGTCCGTAGCAGCCGGAGAGGGAGATGGGGGCGGCGCGGGCGCGGCAACCGCAGCGGAGGGCGAAGCCCACTTTGAAGCGTTTGGGGAGGCGTTCCGCGTGGCAGAAGGGGAGAGGGAGGGTGAAGGCGAGGGTGACGCGGGGTGTACGAGCCCTTGCGGTTGAGGCGGGGGTTTAGTGGGCTGGACATGTGGGCAACACGGGAAGGTCAGCTTGCGCAGCTTCAAGAGCATAAGGGGAGAAAGAGGCGAAGAGACTTACCGTGGCAGTCGACAGTGACCCAAAGCTCCTCTCCATCTCCTGTACTCCCGTCTCTTCCCAATTGCCTTCTCCGCTTCCACTACCCGCCCCACCCATCCTAGCCTGCCTAACCTCCTTCCTCTCATGCACCCTAACCGTAACCCTTTTGGCGCCCTCAATCCCTCTACATTCATCCCCCCTCTTCACCTCCCCTCCTTGATCCACCGCGACCCAACTTCCGTCCATCCCTCTCAGGGCAGCGTCTGCTTCCTCCGCGGTTGAGAACGAGACGAAACCGAATTTTCGAGACAACGAGGTGAGGGGTTCGGTCATGACTCGCGCCGAGATGATGGAGCCGTAGGGAGAGAAGAGAGTGTGGAGGTGAGGGGAGATTAGGGAGGATGGGAGGGATTTGATAAAGAGGTTGCCTGAACGACCGAAAGAAGGGCCGGGTCGGAGGCAAGAGAAGGTTGCGCGCACGAGGTTGGAAAGACACAGTTACAAGGGGTGTCAGCGAAATCTCCAAGAAGCGGTAGGAACAAGGGCCAAACGCACGAGGATCAATCCCCTCTGCTTTCCTTCCTCCGCCCGACTCGTCCACCGAGCTAGCCGTACTCCACTGACTAGCTTCACTGACCGTCCTCCCCATCACACGACTCTGTGGCTGAGCCGAAGAAGGCCTAAACTCCCCCGCTCCCACCGACACTCCCGACGGATACTTCAAAGGCGTCGAGGGTGACGGTTCCCCTGCACCGGAGGACTGCTGATCCGCGGCCCATCTCGAGGTCCTCGTCCCTGGACTAACCGACGGGCTCCTGTCTCCCCCATTCATCAGACGAGCAGGAGTCCCCGACATGGTCGTAGTCGACACTTCCGACCTCCTCGCTCGATTCCTCTCAGCCCTCGTCTGATCCCACACCGAAACAGCCACGTTCTGACCCTCGATCTCAGCGAAATGCAACCCTTCTTGCATCTTGATCGCGTCCTCTTCGGAGTAGTACTTGACTACGGCCTGACCTCTGAACCGGGGTCGACTGCCTGGAGGAGCGTGAGGAGGGGGAGGGGCGAGGAGGAGAGTGAGGGAATAGAGTGGGCCGAAGGGTCGAGTAAGGTTGTAGAGCGTGGGAGGGGTGAGAGTGAATGGGAGCTGTTTGACCAAGCGGGGTTGGGAATTTGGTGAGGGCAGAGGATCGGAAGAAGGAGGTGGGGTGAGGGAGAGGATGAGGGAACCCGAGGGCGAGAGTTTTTGACCATTGACGGTGGCGTAGGCTTGTTCTGCTTTGTGGAGAGACTCGAACTCAATAAGACCCTGGGCGGGGGCGGAGGCTGGGACATGAGAAAGAAGAGGTGAGCCCGCTCGAGCCTTGTCGTCGAGTAGTCGATCGCCTCAGGGGGGCATGTAGAGGGCTACGCACAATCATTCGGATCCCTCTGGACAGACAGGCGGCATCTCAGACAGTCGGCGAGAGCTTCAACGAGAGATTCGTTTGGAGTTGACGAGGGAAAGCCAGAGCAGTACAAAATGGGTTGGGTGAGGAATGGATGAGGCGGAGAAGTGGCTGAAGTATCCATAATAGTCTTGCCTACGGACCAATGGGTCACAGATGACGGCGAAGGAGGGAGAAGTGGTTGGACGAGAAGTCGACAAGGGGTCAATGCGAGGCAGAGAAAGGGAGCAGCGCAAAGATGGCCAGCGCGTCCAGACTCTCGACTTTGCACTGAGCAGGAGCTGCGGAAGAGACTCTTTGAACATAAGCACAGGAAGGAGCTGAAAAGCCGACAGAAAACTTTTTCAACCTTTTCATCGACGCGGTCTCCTCGCGTCTCGGCGTGCTGATCCGAATGAACCTGACTTTGCAAGCGCTACATACCTATGCTTGTCCAGCCTGATCTTCCTCCTCATCCTGCTTCCGCATCTCCTCCATCAACCTCTCTCGTTCCCGTTCCCTCGCTCGTAATGCCGAAAGGATCGATTCTTCGCTTGCTGGTACTGTCGATACTGGCGCTGCTGTTGATGTAGATGAGGGTGCTGGCGGTGCTGGGGCCGAGGCGAAGCTAGGTGGAGGTGCAGAGCCGGAAGCACGAAAAGGCTGTAGGCGAAGAAAGAGATCGTCGGCAAGTGGAGCGGCTAGAATCGATGAAGGAAGCAAAGAAGGAACAAACCTACCTCTGGTCGACTCCCTCCTCTTCCTTTTGCAGAAACCAAGTTCCGAGTAAACTTCTCTAGTTCCCCTCTGACACAGTCCGGCGCCTCTCCCGCAGCCCACTCTACCTCCACTCCTTCCCATCTTCCGGCTCGTCCTTCGCCTACCTGCTCCGCCTCCGCTCCAAGTCTGGCTTTCATCACCTTGACCGCCGCACTCAAACTTCGAAAACTGACCACCCCGGTACATTTTTGATCCTTCTTTTTCTTCGTTGTTGACAACGTGGGAGGAGGTGGGGGTGGTAGTTGTGCAAGGAGAGAGAGGGTTTTGGACGAGAGGACGATCGAGTCAATGCCGATATCTGATGAGGTTGACGGTTTCGAAGATGATGAGACGAGAGAAGCGAGTAACGTCGATAGAGTATCTGAGGATTCCACTTGAGGATGTAGAGACCGGCTCCATTTAACCTTGAGCGTCTTATCCAGCGGCCCCAAGTCGTCCGCCCCATTCGCAGTACGAGTCAAGCCCTCCTTCTTCACCGCCTCGGGCTCGTGCGCCTTCACTTCCTCCTCCATCTGAGCGGTTTTCTTCGCCCTCTCCTCCCTCAACCTCCTCCCCTCCTCCCTCAACCTCTCCACCTCGCCCAATTTCCTCCCCCGTTCCCTCTCCTGCTCCCCCCTGTTCCTTTTGAACGCCCTCTCCCTCTCCTCCAAATCCTGCGCCATGGCCTTTCGTTTGTTGTCCAACGCGGCGAATCGAGCTTTTTTGGCGTTTCGAGAAGAGAGGGCTGCGTCGAACGTTGCGCGGTCTTGGGGAGAGGAGAGGAGGTTGAAGGCCGAGTTCAGTTGGTGGAAGAGGTGGGCGGCGTCGGGGTTGTCGGGGTTCTGGACAAGGCGGATTAGACAATGAGAAAAGAGGAAGGACAGGCGATCGGAGTTAGCGCGGAAAGCATGGCGCGGGGATACGAGGCGTCGAAGAGAATGAGTATTGATGACCACGGGGGTGCAAGGGAGGGTCAGTCAGCGACGGGGACACGAAGGAGGGAAAGGAAAGACTTACCCTGTCTGGGTGAACTTTGAGACTCTCTTTCCTGTAGGCCGTCTTGATCTGCTGCAGCGTCGCATCTTGAGTTACTCCGAGTAGGGCGTAGTAGTCGACGTCTTCTTCTGTCATGTTTCGCGGGTTGAATCAAGTCAAGGGAGGGAGATGAGGGGAAGGTCCAGGGTGGCGGTAGAAGTCGAGCTGTGAATGGTGTGTACTGAACGAGTTGCCGAGGCTGGCTAGCGTGCGTCTATTCCCCTAAGCAGAGTGCAGCGGGAGAGAGGCGACTTGATCGGTGTAAGGAATTCCTTCCTCTTGCTCAGTGACACTGACACTCAACCAACCTCACAAGATGCTCCGCACTGCAGCCCGCACCACTCTTCGCTCAACCCGCACCGCTCTGCCTGCCCGCGTCGCCCTGGCCCGTCCTGCGGTTCTCTCTTACCCTTCCTCCCCTTCTTTCGCTCGCACCTTCACTACTTCCCTCACCCGCTTCGAACCCTGTGCGTACTCAGCTTGACCGTCCGACCCCTTGATACCGCACCCGTATCCCGCATGAGCTGACTCGCCTTCGTCGCTCGCTTTCTTTTCTACTCTCCCCTGCTTTGAGTGGAAACAGCCGCCCTCTCCGTCAAACTCGGTGAAGAACTCAAGTTTGAAACCGAATCAGGCGACGCAACTTTGCAACCTGACTTTGTGACGGAGTTCAAGGAGGAGGGAGTGTGGAAGGTATGGTTTACATTGACTGTTCTTTTCCTCCTTTTCTGTCGTTTTCTCCCATTAGGCTCTGCTCTGGCGTGAATATGAGCAATCTGGGCTGACGTTTGCTGAGACGAGCAGATCGTGGACGAGGAGGGATCGGATGAGATTCAGCTTACGAGGGAGTTTGGCGGCGAGAGGTGCGTTTTCTTTCCCTTTCCTTTCCTGGGCTCCCTGTGCTTCTCTCTCAGACTGCGGTCGAAGGACACTCAACTCTAGCTGCCCCACTGACCCCGTCTCCGGCCACTCACAGCATCCGCCTAATCTTCTCCATCTCGGACCTCGACGCCTCCCCCGAAGACGCCGCTGCTGAAGACACCGAATCAGGTGCCTTTGAGGAGGACGCTTCGCCCGATGCCGGATCTGGAGGTGTCGGAGAAGAGGCACCTGAAAAGGCTGGAGGGGCGGAACAGAGTTTCCCGGTCGAGACGAGTATTGCGATCACGAAGAAGAGTGGTGGGGGGATGGTGATTGATGCGGTTGCTCAGGGTAAGTTCATTGTTTTATGCTTCTCTTGCTCTAGCTTCCTTTGGTATAGCGGAGACATCAAATTTCGAGGGCTGACAAACCGGGTTCTTTCATATCGTGTCCGCAGATGGACTCTTCATCATCAACAACATTGCCTTCTACCCCGATGCGGACACTGCACTCGGTATGACGAGCGAAGACGACTGGAAGAGGCAAGGATTGTACATGGGTCCCGCTGTATGTCCTCCCTTCTCCTCTGCCGTCCTCCGCAAAATCGCCAAACTCACCCTTTTGCCCTCACTTCCCACTTGCCCATGCTGTGACGCACCCAGTTTGAGAACCTTGACGAGGCGGTTCAGTCCGAGTTTGAGCAGTACCTTGAAGAGAGGGGGGTGAACTCGGCTTTGGCGCTGTTTATTCCGGATTTGGCAGAGTGGAAGGAACAGAAGTGCGTTTTGTTCCTCTTCTCGTCGTTTCCTGCCTTGCTCTGGTGTTGTCGCTCTTCGTGGGGCCGGGTGGGGGGCGGTTGCTAGAGCGCGCAGAAGGGAGGGACGTGGGGAAAAGGCGAAACGCTGATGAACTCGCTCTTTCCCTACCCTGTCAACTACCCGCCCTGCGGTGACTCCGCTCCTCTGCCCTTGTCAACTCGTTCTTTGTCCTGCTCACCACCGGCACCACCTCCATCTACGCCATGGCGCGCTTCGGTCATGTGCCTCCATCTTCCCTCGCTTGACGATTCGACTTGAAATTCGACGCGCGCCGGTAGGGAGTACGTGCGCTGGCTAAAGGGGACCAAGGAGTTTATCGAGAAGGACAACTAGAGTACTGGCCAGGCGAAAGTTGTCGATGAAGAGTTCCGTTGATTGTGTGCTTCGTTGATGTGGATGTTTGGGTTGGAGAGCCGTCGGTGCTGGCGGGTCTGGCCCGAGTGTCGCAAACAACGACAGTGAAAGTGAAGATGAGAGCGAGAGAGTGAACTGGGTGAGAACGAAACGGACGAGAGAAATTGAATTTGAGCCGACGCGTCGGAAATGGGAAATCGGGGAGCCGGGTGCCAAACTCGGTTCTCGCTCTTGCTCTGTTCCCTCAACTCGAGACCAAAGGTGCCAAACAACCTCCGAGCAGCGTCAGATCATCCAACCTGGTCCAACGCAGCGCTTTCCCTCCCTCTCCGCCCTCTGTTCCCTCTCTCCTTCTCTTAGCGAGTTTCACTCAACCGTCTTCTCAACTTTGGACGCGTTCCTCTCCCTCTTCTCACCCTCGATTTACGACCTCGCCTCAAGTCTACGACTCAGCTCATACACTCCACACTCTTTACATACAACACCCACTCTGCACACCTGCCTTTGCTTGCTCATCCTCTCTTTCTCACGACTCTTCTCGACTGCGTTCAACGACTTTCGACGCGTCCACCTCTTTCGAGACTTTCCTTACTAGACTCGCCTTACAAAAACACCACACAAACAAACCAACTACTACACTCCTCCTCTGCCCCTCTCGCTCTCTCTCGTGGAGCAGAGCTGCGCGCACTTCGAGCACACCCCCCAACCGCACGCTCAAAACCCCACCGCCGGGTCAAAACCCAATGTCATCCAACACTTCCTCCTACGCCCACCACTCTCGCACGACCAACAACCCCTCCTCTCCACCCCGCGCACCGCCTCCGCCTCGTCGACCCGCCCAGTCGAGGCAGCGCACTCAGGGTCAGACTCAATCGAGGCAGGAGGGGCAAGGCAAGGTTGAACCGGGGGCACCAGGAGGAGGAGGAGGGGGGAGGAACGCGAGGGTCAAGCAGGAGAGGGAGGAACCGAGCATGGTCGGGCCTTGGAGGATGGGAAGGACTGTGGGAGAGGGGGCTTCAGGTTCGTTTTTTTCTCCGCGATGTTTTTCTTGTCCTTCTCTGGTTTCGGGTTTCTGCTTCCTTCCCGCGACGGTTGAACTGATTCGCTTGATGTTGGTTCTTCTGTTTCGCCTATTCGTCAATGATCTCACATTCGGCCTGATCTTGTTCGACGTTGATCACTTCTTTTCCGATCCGGCTCTACGTCTCCTGCTTGGACGGTTCAGGCCGCGTCAAACTCGCCAAGCACAACGCTACTGGCCAATACGCCGCAGTCAAGATCGTCCCCAAGCCTCGGCGAACGACGCAGGAGCGAGAAGCAGCCAAAGCGGACAAGGTGCGTCTGACCCAGTCCCCCCGAAACTCTCTTTGCTTCCGCACATTCACTGATCGGTATGTTGTCCGTTCGTTCTCCGTCCGCGCGCAGATGCTCCTGGGTATCGAACGAGAGATCGTCATCATGAAGCTTATCGAGCACCCGAACGTGTTGAGGTTGATGGATGTTTGGGAGACGGGTAGCGAGCTGTATGTTCCTTTTCCATGTGCGATATCTCGCAGATCATTCTTGCGGAATAGATCTGACTCTTGGACCTCGGCAGCTACCTCATCATGGAGTACGTCGAAGGCGGCGAGCTGTTCGACTACCTCGTCTCGAAAGGCCGTCTCCACGCCGATGAAGCACGTCACTACTTCCAGCAAATTATCTCGGGCGTCGACTACTGCCACCGCTTCAACATCTGCCATCGCGACCTGAAACCGGAAAACCTCCTGCTCGACTCTGAAAAGAACATCAAGATTGCCGACTTTGGCATGGCCGCCCTCGAACGCGGTGGCAAACTCCTCGAAACGAGCTGTGGATCGCCTCACTACGCCAGTCCCGAAATCGTTTCCGGAAGGACTTACCACGGCAGTTCGAGTGACATTTGGAGTTGTGGGATTATTTTGTTTGCCTTGTTGAACGGCAATTTGCCGTTTGATCACAGTGATATCCCGACGCTGTTGAATATGGTCAAGAAGGGGAGGTTCAGGATGCCGCCCGAGTTGCCGGCGGAGGCGCAGGATCTGATTGCGAGGATGTTGATCGTCAAGCCCGAGGACAGGATCACGGTGCGTTCTACCTTCATCGTTCTTTCTTTCTTTCTTGCCCGCTGACTGTCTCATCTTGCGCCCGACACGCACAGATGGAAGACATCCTCCGTCACCCCTGGGTAATCCGCAAACCGCCTCGACTCATCTACGGCCTCGCGCCCCCTCCTCCTCCGAATGTTGCTCAGATCGCTCGGCCCGTCGGCAACCGCGACGAGATCGATCCCGAGATCCTCGTCAATCTCAAAACGCTGTGGCATGGCAGTGGCGAGGAAGAGATTGTTAGGGAGTTGCTCAGTCCAGAGTTCGTCTTCTGCTCGCTTTCTCTTTCATACGCGCGCACCGGAGCTGATGGGGTGCCTTACTATACAGGAAAACTTGGGAGAAGGTTTTCTACTGCTTGCTCTACAAGTACAGGACGAGGAGTTTGGAGAACTACAACATGGACGAAGAGGAGACGAGGCCGAAACCCAAGCGTCCGACCGGTATGCTCTTCTTCTTTCGGTATGACCCGAATCCCGCAGTTGCTGACCGTATGCTCTGCTGCAGAGAAACGCCAGCATGTCGTGACCGCTGGCGCCGTCGCCTCACGCTCTCGCCGCTCGCGCCAATCGCTGTCGAACCTCGCCGGCGCCATGAACGGTGCTTCTCCGCCCTCTGCCGCCGCGGCTACCGCTTCTGCCGCCGCCAACAAGCGAGCCAAGCCCTCTACTCCTCCGACCCACCGTCCCGCTCCGGCCATCCCTGCTCTCGGCACCAGCACACCCACCGGTTCTCCCGCAACAGGGAGACAGACGAGGCCGCCTCTTCCGAACCCTCCTTCGGGTTCCACGACGCCTACTCCTCGAAACGTCCCGGCGATTCAGCTGCAAGAGGCGACTCCCGATGCGGCTTCCGTCCTCTATCCTCCCGTTGCCGATATGCACTCTCCTTCCGCCGCTGCGGCAGAGCGAAGCGGTGCCGCTGCTGGAGGCGAAAACGATGGCTGGGTTTCCATGCCTCCCTCGCCTTCCCCTATCGCCATCTCGACCTTTGCGCAACCCTCCTCGTCTACCACTCCGACCGCTTCGTCTCCCGTCCTCGGCGCTGGCGCGACCGCAGCTGATGGTGCACCCGTCCTCCCGATTCACATCCCTCAGACAGGAGACGCCGCCATGCAACAGTTCTTCCACGACATCGTCGGTCAACTCCAGACCATCTCGCTTCGGAACTCGCTCCCTGCGTCCCCGAACCTCAGCAACGGTCAAGCCAGCCCAGCCGCAACCTTTGTCTCGAGCTTCTTGGACTCGGTCACCAACATCAGCACTGCACCCACTACGCCCGCGATGGGGACCTGCGGTAACGGCGAGGAAGACTCTCGATTCGACGACGCCGAAGACGATGAGAGCGATGTTGGCGTCGCTTTGAGTGAGGTCTCTTACTCGGCCCACGGAGCCGATGTCTTCCGAGCTGGAACGCCCTCGTCTCAAGGTACAGGGAGTTACCGCGCGGCTTCGCCGGTTTTGTCACTCGGTGGTTCTTCCGTCGGAGCAGGCGCAGGCGCAGGGCAACGTCGTTCTGCTGAAGTGGCGGCGGCGGGAGGAGTGGTTCGCCCTCGAGCTGCCGTTCGAGCTTCGTCTCGCTCTGATGCGGCGAGTGTTCTGGGAGGAACTGGCAGTCCCGCTCGACCTGGCGTGGGGCGACAGACAGCCTCGTACGCTTCTTCGGCGGGGTACTCTTCTGTGTACTCTTCAACTTCGGCCTCGGTGGGAGACAAGGAGAACCAGAGGGTTTCGACTTTGTCGAGTGGGAGTGGTGGTTCGACGGCGGCGAGGGGAAACCCAGGGTTGGGGTTGAGTTACCCGGGTCAAGGACACCCTTACGCCAATTCCGCCTACGGAGTTCAGCACCAGCAGCAGCAGGGTCACCGTCCCGCCCCAGCTCCGCCCGTCGCCCCTCGTCCCGGTATGCAAAACAGGCAGACCCTCGCACCTTCCTCGGCTGGGAACGCTGGGTTGGGCATCTCGACCGTTGGGCAGGGTCAGGGATATGGTGGGGCCAAGGAGGACTTCAAGGAGGACTTTGAGATGGTTGAACGACCGAGTATGGATGATCCGATGGCGAGGAGGATGGCGATGCAGGGTGGTGGTGGAGGAGGGAGCAAGGGTGGGATGCGGAGGAAGAAGCGTACGTTTCTCCTTAGCCTTGTTTCCTGTCTATTGTGGACGAGCTTACCTTTCGTTTCATTGGTGCAGCGACCGTCTCGTTCGCTCCGGCACCTTCGCCGGCTTTGTCTTCTTCGTCGAGGATGTCGAGTGGTGGCATGGTTAGGGACGACTCGATGAACCCCAAGCAGAGTTGGTTTGCTGGCTTGTTCAACTGGAAGAACCTGGTATGTCCTCCAGGCTTCTTCTCTGCCCTTTTCAGAATGCTACTGACCAATCCTTGCCCGCCGGTGCAGTCTTACACTCTTATGTCGACCGACTACGCCCACCCTACTCGGCTCGAATGCAAGCGTCTCCTCGAGGCGATGGGCGTCGCAGTTGTCGTGCAGAACGCCGACGGTATGGCGATTCTCAAGTGCAGGGCCAGCGAGCGAAGAGGTACAATCCCACTCTTTCTTTCCTTCCCCACAGTCGCGTCTTACTGATGCAGTTCTGCACAACCTCGGCAGACTCGTCTGGCGGCCCAGCCAAGACCGCCAAGTTCCGCGTCGAGTTCTCGTCGCACACTTCGCTTTCGTCTTCTCCGCTCCTCTCGGGTGGCGGGAGCGTGCCCAACTCGCCCAACCCCAACATGCCCAGTGCACAATACCCGACGGTCGTTACGCTCGTCATGGAGAAGGGCGCGCACTCGACGTTCAAGGCGAGTTACAACCGGTTGAGGCAGAAGTGGGAGTGAGTTTGGCTTTTCCTTCTTTCTTTTCCCTTCAGCTATGGGGTCACTGATTACTCTTCCCCACCCTGGTAGGCTTGATGACCCCCGCCCTGGTCCCTCGGGTGCTGCCGCTCACGCGCAGGCCATTCGCCTCATCCCCTCGCCGATGCCCAGCCCATCGTTGGCGCCGCGGTCGCCCATGCTCTCCTGAGCTGTACACACTCTCGCCTCTCTCTCATATACTCTATCGCGGTCTCACCTCTAGTCGCTCATTCTTCGATTTTCTTCTGTTCAGTCTTCCCTTCACCTCGTCAACTTTTCTTCCCGCGCACCCTCGTTCAAGCGCGCGTCTCGTCTCGGTCCTCTCGCTTCACTATCGAACCTTACACTTACAGACTCTCTCCCATTGACGTCGTAATTTATACCCTCTGGGCATCTTTCCTTTTTACCTTGCCTTCATCCCCTTGACGTCCCCCCTCCCATCGTTTTCGAAGCTTTATTCGCTCATTCTCGCCTTGTGCGCGACTTGGACGCCCTCCCTCTCCGTCTCCCTTTCCCCTCTTGTCCTCTCCGCCCCTTCTGATTGATTGTAAAGGCTGCATTGCTCATTCGTTCTCCTTTCGAACTTGGCTGACCCCCACGAGAAAAAAGCCCTCAGCCAATGAAAGTGGAAATCTGCAATAGAAGAACGGAAGGCCGGCGGACGGGGCGGACGGGGTGCTGCACGTCGCTGGAAAGACAGTGAGAGTACTTGCACGCGTGCTAGAGCGGGAGGAGGAGAAGCCGTTTCGGTAGTTTGGGGAGTTCGAAAAGTTATGAAGCCGACGTCGCCTCGGCTCCCTCGTCTCGCTACCGTGCTATCGCAGCATTTTGTACGCGTACTCTGCTGACACCAGTCGCTCTCAGCAACTGCCGCCCTGCGCCGGTCTCTTTGAAGTCGATCACCAGCCCCTTCTCGCCGGAGTTTCTGGTTTGCTCACCCAATCCTCGGCGCCGGCTACTCTTGATTCTTGTCCTCCCTAGTTGTTACGGGAGTAACAGAGTATACCGACATGTCAGCACCGTCAACCCCAACTACGCCTTACTCTGCACCCAACACACCTTCCCCTCTACCTCCGTCGTCCTCCTCCACTTCACCTTCCCAGCCCACGACTCGCAGCCTCGCATCGCCTCCTCCTCCTCCCTCGGCTCAGCCTTACTCTCCCTCGACGCTCTCACCTACTTTCCAGCAACAGCAGCAAGGGACACCCGCTCCTGCTCACTCTCCAGCCCCGTCCGAAACGGATCTCGACAAGGAATCCCGATCGAGAAGCACCACAGTCGGAACCGTAACCGACTCGTCCGCTTCCTCGACCTACTCCTACACTCCTTCGGGATCGTACACTCCCTCCGAAGCCGGTCAATCTTCCGCCCCTCCTTCCCGTCGCCCTTCCTCCGTCGGACTCGGGTTCCTAGGTGCCCCCTCATCTTCCGAAACATCCGGTGGTTTATCTTCTCAGCCTCCTGGCCGCCCTCCCGGTCCCGCTCTCCGTCTCTCGCACCACATCGAACGCGTCAACTCTCACCACCGCAGCATCGAGGAGCCCATTCCCGAAGATCACGTCCCAGACCATGGTCCACCCGATTACAGCGGTCTCAAGGCAGCCGCGGCCAAGTTGCCTGGTCCGTCGAGTCGCGGTCAGCCGTACCGTCACTCGAGCTTCCAGCATGACAGCTCGAACGGTGTGAGTGGGGCGAGCACGGCGACGGTCAGTCCGGCTACTGGAGGTGGAGGGGGCACGACGGCCAGCACCCCCGGTGTTGGGACGGCGGGTACGGCGACTCCTCCTCAGTTCATCTTTGCCAAGATCGGTGAGCGCAAACGCGCGGCCAGTCACTCCAACTTGCACGGCATGTCGAGGCAAAACACGAAGCAGCATCACGCGGGACCGTTGCACGACCTTCGTCGATTCCTCAACGATCACTTTCACCACGGGCATGGCAAGCATGGAAGTGGGCATCCGTCGAGGGGAGCTACGTTTGACTTGGGCGAGTCGAACGGGAGTACGCCAAGGAGCGGCAAGAGTTCGCCGCATCGATCTTTGTCGCAACCTGGTTCGCCTTCTGGAGCTCGTACGCCCGTCGAGAAGGATTACACCAACACGGCGCTTCACCCGGACTACATCTCGCACGGGCGTAACTCGCCACCGCTAGGGGTCGACCACGCTCACCTGAGTAAAAAGTATGGCAAGTGGGGCAAGGTGCTGGGTAGCGGCGCGGGAGGAACCGTCAGGCTCATCAGGAGAGGGAAGGACCATACAGTGTTTGCGGTCAAGGAGTTTAGGGCCAAGAGGGCGGGAGAGACGGAGAGGGAGTATGTCAAGAAGGTTACGGCAGAGTTTTGCGTGCGCTTACAGTCCAGTCACGCCTTTACTCTCCAGTCCCCATGCTATGATCCATACTCCACTCGCGTCGGCGGCGCCCCCTGTCGCGCGCTTCCTCTGCAGCCCTGATGTGAGCTGCGAGACTAAGCGGTTTTTCATACCCTCAGATCGGTTCGACGCTTCACCACCCGAACATCATCGAGACGGTCGACATCATCTCGGATCACGGGCACTACTACGAGGTCATGCAGTATGCCGAATACGACCTCTTCAGCATCGTCATGTCGGGTCGCATGACTCGTCCCGAGATCTACTGCGTCTTCAAGCAGATCGTCGACGGCGTCGACTACCTTCACTCGATGGGTCTCGCTCACCGCGACCTCAAGCTCGACAACTGCGTCATGATGTCCGACAACACGGTCAAGATCATCGACTTTGGTACCGCCGTCGTCTTCCGCTACCCCGATCAGAAACCGGTCAAGGCGAGTGGAGTCGTCGGGTCGGATCCTTATCTAGCACCGGAGGTGATCGGGAAGAAAGAGTACGATCCACGTCTAACGGACGTTTGGAGCGTCGCGATCATCTTCATGTGTATGATCCTGAGGCGGTTCCCGTGGAAACTCCCCGACGCGAAGACGGACGCCTCGTACCGCCTCTACGTTTCTTCCCACCCGGAGCTGTGCGTTCCGCCAACCTCTCCGAACGCTCTCGTCGGCGGCAAACCTCTTCCATCTCGCGCCACTACCTTCGACTCGGCGTCTCGCATCTCGACTCACAGCGGTTCTTCGTCTCCGGGGCTCGATTCTGGCTACGGCACGAATCACTCACAGGGTAGTGATGCGGAGAAGAGGAAGGCGCAACATCAGGCTCGTGGCGTTACTCCCCTTGAGCGAACGGAATCGCCTTCGACTCTCTCGCCCGATCTTGCTTCTTCCCTCGGCGACCTCAGGGTGTACGACAAAGCCTACCCAGCTCGCACCTCCTCCCACTCCCCTCCTGGTGGCCACGTACAACGAGCGAGCGACGCTACGGCTCAACCGGTTCGCTCTCGAGAATCGGCCCTCACCGCCGTCGGCGAAGAAGACACCTCGTCCCCTGCTGCCCCCGCGACCCTCGCACCTCCCTCCGCCGGCTCCACCCTTCGACCATCGTCTGCTCCTTCCGGCCCCCCTCCAACGTCGCTCAATACCACCTCCTCCTCCCGTAACCGCTCCGATTCGGTCGCCTCGAACGCAACCTGGACGACCGGTGCCGCCGACTCTATCTTCCGCCTCCTACCCCGGGAGACTCGGAGTTGTTTGACAAGGATGTTGACGGTTGAACCTAGTATTCGGTGCACTTTGGCCGATTTGCTCCGAGGTGGGGAAGGGGACGATACCAAGGACGGACGGAAGGATGAGTGGCTGCCGGGCCTCGAGCCGTGTATCTACCTACGAGGGAGGATGCCGGCAAAGATGGAGGACAGGCACGAGCATGTGCTGATAGGTAAGTCCCTCTGTTTTTCACCAAGTTACATCGACTACCAAGCTCATCCTCCGCTTCCCTGATGCATGCAGCCAGTCAACTAGAGAAGCCTAAGAACAAGAAGTAGGCGTGACCTGCTCTCCGTACTCTTCTGTGACCGTACCCTTTTCACCGTTATTACTTCCCTCCGCATTTGGTCTTCGCTGGTCTTGCCCCGTACAGTCATCTGTCTGACACTTGTACTACCCTGAAACCTTGTCTGTACAGATGCTAGAACGGAAGAGCAAGCTTCCTGCCTTGAGATGGAGATGTAAATCAAACATTGTGAAGGTCCACTGAATCACCCGTCTACTCTGTTTCAGCCAGTCGTGCTCGAGAAGCTGCGTCGCCTTTAGACGCTTGTTGGGGTCCAGTCCAGCAAGCCCGCAGGGAAGAGGCAAGTTGCTAAATTTCGGCCAGATTCTGGATTTGCCCTTCCGCCTCGGTATACATCGATGCTGCCTCTTGCCCTGCGCGCGTTCTTCCTCCTTTCGTTCCGGCGAAACTGCTTCAAGCTCTGTTTTGAGCGGCTGAATCGCGGGATGCAGCAGATGCCGGAGTGCAGAAACCGAAGGAAACTCTAGAGATGTGGTATATGGGAAGAACAATACCGGAATAAGCAGGCGCAAACGAGGGCGCTAAGCAGTACATGGTATCGGCGAGATTGGGAGTTACAGTGTCTATTCAGTCGTGATCTTGAGGTCGAGGACTTGATCTGGCGGCTGCGTGGGCAACTTGGTGAGTGACCCTGACCGGCATGGAACTCCCATGACTGGGCTTGGCTCACTGAATACGCTGGTGGTGAGCTCCCGTGGATGTAGGCGTCAGTATGGCTAGTAGTGGTTACTGCTGCTGAAGGTGTTGGAATGGCGGATCGGAGCCGTGGAAGAAAGGCGAGAACGTAGGGGTGCACATGGGTACCGCGACTGTCAGCATCTGGGCCAGATGGTTTGAGAGCGAGAGGGGCATAACGGAACAAGCTCACTTGGGACAACATCGTAATACTCACACTGCGAATCGATAGAGCCGTCGAGGCCCGTAATGTTAACCCCATCCCGGAGTCCAGCCCGTAGCCCAAGCTGCTCCCACTAACCCTGCACGGCCAACCCTGCAGTGGCAGGCGACGCCTGCCACATAGTCAATGCAACATGATGAGCGCGTGTACCATAGACTCCAAGCCACTCCCTCGCCTCCTCCTGGAATGTCGGGTGAAGACCATCTGCCGCGGCGTCAAAGACGACAACGGCAATCACGACGGCGGCGAGACGGAGGGTGTGTAGGACGAGGAGGACGGAGGTAAGTTCGACCTCGACGACGAGGCGAAGGAGGCATTGGAGGACTAGCGAGCATGGCCAGGCCAAGGAGGCGAGCATACCGTAACACCCGGTGGTGACGAGTGGGACGTCGTACAGCAGCCGGGCATACGACCCGTAGGATACTTGCGTCAGCCTGAGCGCCGTGACCAAGGTGAAGATGCAGGCGACGGCTGAGGCGCTGGTCGGGATGACAGGCAGTATTGGGAGGATGATGGTGGCGAGCCAGAGGATGGAGAGGACGACTTTGAGGAGCGCAAGTTCTCTCAAGTTTGCTTGTTGGCAACGCTAGATGGTGCCAAATAAGGATGAGAAGGGCGCCGAAAAAGATTGACTGCGAGGTTGAAATTCCGGTCGAGATTGAAAAGTTGGCGGCGAGGACAAACGGGCTGGCGTGTGGTATTACGCACTCGTTTGCAGGGCGGGGGCAGTTGAAGTGCGTACGAAGAGAAGCACAGACTGAGGAATGCTCGAGGCGGCGGCGGAGCGAGCGATTCTCCAACTTAGCAGCTGACCAAGGTGTTCCTGCCGTGAGGGAGTCGACGCGCCGACCGTAGCGTGACGAGTAGAGGTAGCGCGGCTTCGGTCCTGCAGACTGGAGGGAGCACTCCTGCGCCTTGTGCTGATAAGAAGACGTCGACTCGGAGGTCGGCGAACAGCGATTCCTCCGGGGACAGGCCAGAAGTCAGCTTGGCGATGCTGCATGGCGGGCTAGTCTCTTGAATCGCACCCTCGAGACCGCGCGAGATGGTTGCCGAACGCAAGTTGAACAGCAACTTGAACTGCAATTCGGAATCTGCTGCTGACACGATCAAGACCAGATTCAAGACGCTGACCACACCTCGAAGTGACTGTCAACGCGTATTCACAGCTTGGTAGAGCCGCTCCTAGGCCACACGACACCGCTTCACACGCCTACATTCCTCACCTCGGGCTTGATTTCGGTTGCCGACCTCCTCCCACACTCCTCTTCCTCCGCCACCACACCTCGACTACCACAGACTGCCATGTCGGACGCTGAACTCGAACTCTCATCAGACTACGATGACTACCAAGACGAGGACGATGCCCTAGACTTTGACGACGACGACGACGACCAGATGGCCGGTGCGTCCTCCACTCGCATCTCCTCGCTCCACTCCCCTCGCTGACTAGTCCCGCATACTACAGAGCTCTCCGACACCGGGTCAGTCTCCGATGGCGGCTACTCCCCCTTCGGTACTTCGACCCCGTCATCCGCTCTCCCCTCGGGCGCGGGCGGGGGGAACAAGGGGAAAGGACGAGCGAGCTTCATCGGGGGCGAAGACGTGTTCGGACAGGTCGACTACAGCTCGCTGAGCTTGCGAGAACTGGAGGAGGAGCAGAAGAAGGCCATTGCGTATGTTCAGGAGATGCTTCAGATCAAGGTGTGTTCACTTGGTCCTCTCGATGCTAGCAGCCTGCCTTGTCGAGCACGCGCACAGCCGTGCAGACGACGCATCGACTCTATGCTATCCATAAGGGCGTGGGCTAACTCCCGTTTTTTGCCCGCAGCGCGAATCTGCCGCAGTCCTTCTCCGGTACTTTAGCTGGAAAAAGGAGAAGCTCGTCGATGTACGCTAATTCTCGCTCGTATACTCTGTGTACCTACGTGTACTGACGGCCTTCCTCTGTCACTCGTCCGTCTACATTGCCTTCTTACCGACTGCTCCGCTTCCTCCACTTTCGGCCTTACCTCGGCTACCGTCCGTTCTTCAATTCCCCGCCGCCCGCATACCATCGCAACCCTCTAGACCTACATGGAAGACGCCGACGTGACACTGGAGCGCGCCGGTATTCGTGAAGATGGCGCCCAACCTCGTCTGAAGCGAGTTCGAGGCTTCACGTGCGAGGTTTGCTACGATGACAGCACGAACGAGACACTAGCTCTAAGCTGCGACCATCGCTGTGCGTCCCCGTGTTCCCTCGATGTCTGCTCGAGCCGCATTGACATATCTATTTCTCCACTTCTGCCGCGTCCCTTTTTCGGTCGTCACTCCGATTCCAATAGACTGCAAGGACTGCTACGCTCACTACATCACGAGCAAGATCACCGACGAGGGTGAGAGTAGGCGGATCCAGTGCATGGGGAAGGACTGCAACGTCATTGTCGATGAGCGGACGGTTGAGCTGCTGGTCCCGCCAGACATCCTCGCACGGTAAGCTTTCCTTCCCCTATCTTCCTCTTACCGACCTCGACCCCGCATGCTCACTCCTCTTCGATGATCCAGCTACTGCACCCTCCTCAACCGCACCTACGTCGACGACTCCCCCTCCCTCTCCTGGTGTCCCGCCCCCAACTGCGAGTACGCCGTCCGTTGCGCCGTCCCCTCTCGCTCTCTTGACACCACCATCCCGACTGTCGTCTGCGCCTGCGGCCATACCTTCTGTTTTGGCTGTGGGCTTGATGGGGATCATCGACCTTGCGTCTGCCCGGTCACGAGGAGGTGGGTCAAGAAGTGCAAGGACGATTCGGAGACGAGTAACTGGATCAGTGCGAATACGAAGGAGTGTACCAAGTGCCAAGCGACTATTGAGAAGAATGGCGGATGCAACGTAAGTGGGCTCTCGCTTCTTCTTCCTCCATTTCTTCCCTCTGAATCTGACATCTCTGTTCGTGCAGCACATGACCTGCAAGAAGTGCAAATGGGTGCGTTCGTCTTTCAGCAGGGGGTCCCCGTCTGCCGACCTGTTTTTAGGCGGGGCAACGGAGCTCCATTTCAGCCCCGAGCTAAGTATTGACCTCTATTCCCTTTCCACTTGTAGGAGTTCTGCTGGGTCTGCATGGGCCCTTGGAGTGAGCACGGCACGGCATGGTACAACTGCTCGAGGTACGAGGAGAAGGGTGACACGCACAAGGATGCGCAGAGTCGGAGTCGGGCTCAGCTGGAGAGGTACCTCTTTGTGCGTTGCTCTACGCCTTCGAACTATTCGACGCCTTCTGACCGGTTCTCCTTCAACAGTATTACAACCGCTACGCTAACCACGAGCAGTCGATCAAGCTCGAGAAGGACATTATGGCCCGCACCGAGAAGAAGATGGAGGAACTCCAGGAAGCGTCGAGCTTGTCCTGGATTGAGGTTCAGTTTCTCGCCAAGGCTGTCGAGACACTTAGTCGGGTCCGCACGGTGCTCAAGTGGACGTACGCCATGGCGTTCTACCTCGAGAAGAACAACCAGACACAGATGTTTGAGGACAATCAGAAGTGCGTTCACATCCGCACTTTCCCCTTCGCATTTTGCTGCTGTTGCTGACTCCATCTTCTCTCTACAGTGATCTCGAACAAGCCGTCGAAGCCCTCGCCGAACTGCTCGAACGCCCACTCGAAGAAGACAAGATTGCCGAGCTCCGCCAGCAGACGACTGACAAGACCGTCTACTGCGCCAAGCGGTGCAAGATCCTCCTCGACGACACCATGAGGGGGTACGAGGAGGAGAGGTGGGTATGGCAAGAGCCGATCAAGCTCTAGAACGCGCGGCAACCCTTCTTCCCCTTCTTTCGTTCCCCCTCGCACTGTTTGTCAATTTGCCCTGTTTGTCTTTCCCCTCCCCCTGCTTGTGCATACGCCTTTCTCGCTCTCCTCGCATGCATCTCTACTCCCTTTTAAATCTGTTTGCTTCTTTTCCGAGTTTTCCTGTTTCGTGCTAGTACCGCCGCAGCTCAAATCCTCGTTGTACTCCTACTGAATTTCTCAAGCCCTGTCTCAACCTCTTTGGACTTTGTGTGATGTCCTTTATGCGCTTGCTGTCGGCGATACTGTAAGGACGCGCGGTTTGTGCGAGCTGCGATCCGGCTTCGACCCAGAATTAGGATTCACCCGCATGTTTGCTCCCTTGCAAAGACGTCGTCTCGCTCTCCTGGCCTCGATCATCGGCGCGTATAGCACAGAAGGCCCTCTGTCACTCTACGACTGCTGCCGCAGGTCGCCGCATCGTCGCTAGCGGCCCCTTCACGGTACTATTCTCGGGTCAACATCAAGGTGGTCCTACGGATTCAGCTGGTACGTATGTAGTGCAGCTGACTGTCAAGTCAGGTAAAGGCTGACTCGCACTTGCTGCCAGTCACCCCAGATCCATATCCGGCACGATTGTCGCCTTTCCTCCTCGGCACTCTTCCTGACCCTGCCTCGCACTCTTCGCAACCCGGCTGCCAAATCGACCTTGTCCACGCATGAGAACCTCGAGCGCCTCACTCTAGAACTGCAGCCGATTCGGAAGAGTGCGAATGAGAAAGGTAGGGCGGAGTTGATGAGGATTCGCAGATTCTCGACAAACACGACGTTGAAGTCGTCCTGAATTGTGCGGAAGAATTCGGCGATCAAGAGGACGGATGGTTAAGCGAGACCTATAACCCGCGCGTGGCGAGTATGGAAGCGGGCGAGGCAGAGGCGGACGGGAGTGAGGAGGAGGTTAGCGAGTCGGAAGTTGAGCAGGATGTTGGGGAAGATGACTGGAAGGAGTGGGATTTGGGACGCGGAGGATTCATGAATGTTTCGACTGCTGTGGAGTGAGGAGAAGAGACTTGGATACGACGCTGGTATGTTCCTTTTCTGATCGTCTTTTCTCTCTCGTGTTGGGCTGATTCCGGTCATTCTCGCCTGTCTTCCACCCTCTTGCGCCCTGTCCCTTCGGTGCTGTTTTATCTCATCTCCTCATACCAGCCCTTCTCTCCCGCGAGCTCGACGTCCTCCGGCCCCTCCTTCCGTCCGATGAGATCTTCCAAACAGCAAAGGAGATAGCGCGAGCAGCAGTGGAGCCGTACGTGCGCGGTCGAGTACCGCGGCGGCGGAGTAGGAGTTCGGGCGTTTAGAGGCATTTCAGGTAGGAGAAGGAGAAGTAGTAAGATCGCAAGGACACGGTTTATTGAACCTTCTCAAACCAGTCATTGCGCAGCCGAGTTCTTCATGCGTACCAGACACCGCTACAAGCTTGGCTACAAGTGCTGATGTAGCAAGCGTACGTGGAGGCTAAGATCGCTCCAAGAATCCAGGAGGCGCGGGGCGAGTCATCCCTGTGCACGGTGAGTCAGGCGAGAGAGTCCAAAGGGGAAAGCGACCGGAGTACGCGCTTCTCCTTCCTCCCCAACACTCTCGCAAAAGCCGCACTCGCCATGGCTCGACTCCACACGAGTGAAACACCGCTTGCAGGGATGTTTGCGGGACCGGGCAGCGACCCACACCGCTACGAGCTTGTCGAGCGACTTTCGCCGCCGCAACACGAGTTCCTGAAGGAGCGCGAGGCTGGGTCCGTCTGGCGGGTGAAGGAGACACAGTATGGATTCTCTGTCCCTCCACACCCCGGCGTTAACCCTGATTCGGCTAAACAGGTCCGGCGCAGAATACACTCTAAAGATTTTCAGCTGCGATCATCCCGGCGATAGTAGCAGTACACCTTATGAGGGCATTGCGACGCGCCTCTGGAAAATAGCAGGCTATACAGAGGTGCAGAAGCGTGGTGCTCCCGTCCTCCCGTCCTCTCATCCCGGCCAGCAACATTGCATCCGCATTCTCGACTACTTCCAAGCTCCCTTCAAGGGCGGTCCGGAGCCTCCGGACGAAGGAGACTTGGAAGACGAAGTTAGCGATGGCTTTGTCGTACTGGAGAAAGTTGGGCCATCCCTGGCAACGTGGCGAGCTTCAAGGCCAACCCCTTTCCTTCCCTCCTTGCTCGTCCGGCCCATCATCCGCCAGCTTCTTCTCGCTGTCGACTACCTACAGGACGGGTTGCCTGGATGGGGCATCGCACATTGTGGTGCGTCGCACCCAGGGTTTTGCGTCTATACGTCGCTCGCGACTAACTCCTCAGGTTCTTACAGGCCTTTCTCTCGACAATATCCTCCTCGACAAGCCTACTTGTTCGTGCATTGCCTGGTTGCCGTAATCTTCCGCTACTAACAGATTTTGTTGCAGCCCTAGATCGTACAACAGCCGAAGATCCTGAAATACCGCCTTGCATCAAACTCGCTGGTTTCGGTTTTTGTACGCCCACGGTTCCCAGCCTGCGTCTAACGGAGCTGACATTGCTCAGCATAGCTCAATGGCTTGTCGAAGGGGGTTACGAGCCGTATCGTGCTTCAGGAAGTCGTCGTATCAGGTCTGCTGAGCAGCTCCTGCTGGAACAGTCTTATGGTGACTTCGGCTTGACTAGTGCCTTGGACATCTGGGCTATCGGAGTAGTCGTCGGTTCTCTTTGATACCTTATCTACGTCAAGCTGGGAGCACTGAACAACTTGCTGCGCAGACATCCCTTCTCCTCTTCGACAAAAACCTCGCGCTCAATGGGCACGAAGCAAAGGTTGTCCTGTGCGACTATGTCGATCCACTGAGGCGCTACAGCACTACGTCTGAAGTCGTGGTGGCTTTGGCATCCATCGATCCCGAGGCTGGCTGGCCACGATGGTTTGAAGAGTCGATCTTGGTAAAAGAGCCGGATACTAGATTCCCTTGTACGCTTCCGCGAGGTGCCTCCTCCCCTGTACATGCTGACCTTCTCTTTGTCTGCAGTTAGTCTACCCGGCGTCCACCCTCTCCCGCCGCTTGACGAGCGCGTCGAGGCTGAGGGACGGAATCAAGACCCGGCAGAGGTGAAGCAGCTCGCCTCCTTCCTCAAGGCTTGCTGGGTGCTCGACCCTGAGAAGCGTCCCAGTGCCAAGCAGCTTCTCGAGCATGAATGGCTGAGGGGTGTGGAATAGGTGGCGGATCGCAGCGCGGAATATACGAAGCGACCTTCTCAGTCCGCTTTTTGTTCCCTTTGCGGCCCTCGCGCCGGGCTACTCTGTGGCTTTTTCACGCAGTGGGCTAGGCTTTTCGTGAGCTGCAGCGTTCTTGAGCTACAGCCACACTGGACTTTAGGGAGGAAGGGACCGCGTGGCAACAAAGTCCTTTTCTCCATCTTCCTTTTCACTCGCGCTCCCTCTCAGCCCACCTCGCCACAGACCTAGGAAACCTCAGCCTGAACATTCGATATCGACGACGAGCGGATAG
Source organism: Rhodosporidiobolus odoratus (assembly GCA_034387635.1). Classification (NCBI taxonomy): domain Eukaryota; kingdom Fungi; phylum Basidiomycota; class Microbotryomycetes; order Sporidiobolales; family Sporidiobolaceae; genus Rhodosporidiobolus; species Rhodosporidiobolus odoratus. The sequence continues at coordinate 57,925 of JAOANU010000023.1, forward strand.
TGGGGCCTGAAAGGCCCACTGCCGTTTCTCTGCTGTCTTTCCCCTTCATTACAAGTAGCGCATGCCCGGGCCCGTCCCAAGCAGCGTCAACCCGCTTTAGCAGCTCGAGAACGCTGCCGCTACTCGCGGTAGGACATCAGCCGGATCCACATCTCCTTCTCCTCGCTCCGGGCGGGTCAGCGCGCTCGCTCCGATTGTCTGCTTTCGGCAACTTGTTCGGCCAGAACGACTCGAAAACTGCGAGTAAAACTTGGCTTTTGCGCTATAGTACTCTCGCACCCTACGGCTGAGACAGCATTGACCTTGTACAGAAAGAGGAAGCGCGGCAGACGGAAACAGGTAAAGAAAGAAAGCGCGAACGGCTATGGCGGAGAGGAGGGTACTCGGTTGGCATGGGTCGTATGTGACGTGTCGGGTGTAAGTATAAGAGAGACGGGAGAGTGGCACATGGGAATGCAGAGATTGGAGGTATGGTGGAGAGACAGAAAGAAGGAGGATAGTGCCCTTTTACTCCTCGCTGCGGAGTACAATCATGTCAGCAGGGCAAGCTCGGAGAGCAAGAGCCGGAGAGCACGAACCTGATCTTCGGCGCGAGGTAATAGCGGATGTGTCCCTGCTGGAACGGGTATTCGACCAGGAGTGGTACCTCGTTCGAGAGGTGGAGCTGGGCAAGATGAAAAAACGAAGTTAGCCCCGAAGATTCAGGTGCACCTCGTGTAGAGCTAGACGACCGTTTAAAGGTGTGAAGAGGCGCGAGCGACTCACGTGGACGTTCTCAGAAAGCGGTGTCGACTTGGCAAAGTTGGAGAGGTATTTGATCGAGAAGGTAAGGGTGACCGCCTGCAGAAGGACCACGACTCAGTAAACAACACGGAGAGGTAGACACAGACGAGAGTCGACGATGCGAGCGTGGAGGACGGAGGGAAAATGGAAGAAGACAGAAGAAGAGCGAGGAACGCACCTGCTGGCAGTTAATCTGAACATCGAGACTCTTCTCCTCATCTCCCTTTGCCTTCGCCTTGCCCTTGCCCTTAGTCTCCTTCGTAGCCTTCGCCTTGCCCTTGGCTTTCGCCTTGGGTGCAGCAGCCTTCTTCGGCTTCTTTTCCTTCTTAGGCTCCTTCTTGACCTTCTTCTTCGGTTGCTCCTCCTCATCCTCCTCTTCCTCGTCGTCATCAACAGCGGTTTTGCGCTTCTTAACGGGCGAGTCGGATCCCTTCTTGGGCTTCTTGACGGCCTCGTCGTCGGAGCCGTCGATTTCCGGCTTTTGGTCCTCCTCTTCCTTGTCGCCCTCCTTTTCGCCGTTCTTCTCGCCCTCCTCGATGACGACCTATACAAGCAGGTGAATACCACGGTGAAGAGATGATGGGAAAGGGCGGAGACAAGGCCGTGCCAGAACGCGCGAAGAAGCGATGTTAGGAAAGGCAAAAAGGGGAAATGCGGGAGATGAGGCAAGACGAAGTGGATTAGCTACTCGCTTAGCTATGAGCCAGAGGGAACAAGTACGTACATCGCCATCCTCGTCTTCCTCCTTCGGCTCCGCCTCTTCCGGCTCTTCCTCTTCCTCCTGTTCTTCTTCCTCCTCCTCTTCGTCACTGCCTTCTTCCGAGTCACTGTCATCGCCACCGTGCTTCTCACTCGGCTTAAGCGTAACCGATGCCGACCCAATATCACCCTCAGAAGAGAACCTGACTCCCTCCTTGGAAACCTCAATCTTGACCGACTCGCCCAACTCCTTCAAATCGCGGATAATGCGTGCGAATTCGGTCGACGAGAGGGAGATTTCCGCATCGTAGACCGTGTCGGGGATACCGAGGTGCTCTTGGTCGATGTCCATGAGCTTCATTTCGTATTCTCCGACGCGGTCGACCTTCTTGGCTTCGAAGAGGAGAGCGAGGACGTCGACGGACTCGTCAGCACGGAGGGTGACGCTGTCGTTGTTGCCGGCACACTTGATGATTTTTTGCAGGGAGGCGAGCGACATTCCAAGAGACCTGCGCAGGCGGTAAAAGCGCATCGAGGTAGAGAGATAAAGGTAAAAAACGATAGTGAGCCCTGAGTTGTTCACGGCCGCGCGAAGCATCGTGCAAGTAGTAGAACGTACATGTCACGGTCGCATCGGTACTTGTCGAACCCGCTCCGGGCGAGGTTGAGGGAAACGAGCGCGACGTGGGAGTTGTCCATGGCCTGGAGCTTGATGCCCTCGTCTGAGCAGTCAAAGTTTGCATCGGTGACGAGTTCCTTGACGGCTATGGGAGCAAAGACGCGTCAGTACGTCGATCTGGCAGCGTCAAGGGGAGCAATGCGGTAAGAGCGGGGAAAGAGAGAATAGTCGAGCTGACCGTCGAGGACCTGCAAGGGCGAAGATGTGCGTCAGCCATATATTCTACACCACTACCAAGGCAGAGATCACGCCAGAGACAGCTTGCGAAAGAGGAAAGCGCACCTTCTTGAGGAGCTCAGCTTGATCGAGGCGTGCTTCCTGCACAAGGCGTGATTGCCAGTTAGTACTGTTCGGAGAGTGTGTAGACGCGCCTGTGCAGCCAGTTTCGCGCTCTGCCTCCCCTGCGGCCGCTGTCATGGCCCGGCGTGCCAGAACCTCGTCCTCCATCACCGCATGCATAGTGCAGAACGCGCGTCCAGCGCACATACAGAGCATCACAGTGCGCCTCTGCTGCCCTCGAGCAATCCTTGCCCGAGCTGCTGCTGACTTTGTCCAGCTTGTCGCGTCGCGCTCCTCACGCACCATCTTGCTCGACGACCGGAGCCGTCGAAAGGGTGAGTGCGGGTGTGGACAGTAGCTGGACGCACAAACATGGCTGTAAGGGTGAGAGAAGGGCGGCAAAGGGCGAGAAAAGCGGCGAGACGGGATGAGATGAGGAGAGCAATTGGACGACGCGTCCAGCAGAGAAAGCGACGCGACGAGTTTCAGCTTTTCGAGAGTGAAATTCGACTGCCGGTCGGCTGATTGTAGGCTTGTTGGTAGGTAATCAGCGAGGTTCTTAAGCGCAGGGAGCGGTACGGACTGACGCCGGGGATTTTAATCCTCTCGTTGCTCTTCCGACTGTTGACATCGTGTAGCGTCCGTCGACTCGCTTCTACAATCCTGACCCTAACCTAACAACACTACCAGTGTGCGCCGCCAGCTGCTCCCGCCGCCTCCCTCTCGATCCGCCCATCTCACCTCATCCCGCCTACTTGTCGAATTGAGCCTCCCCACTCCCGCCTCGACGATAGAGACTTTGTGGCCAGCCCCGATCAAGGAATGCTGTGCATGCGGAGTAGACACCAAGCAGGAGTGCAGCGCTTGCGCGGAACACGGCTTCTCGCTTTTCTTCTGCTCGAGGGAACATCAGAAGTTGGTGCGTCCCGACCCACCTTCTACCGTAGCCTGTCATCCCGCGGCTCTGTCACGCTGATCTGGACGAAGTTCACCTTGCCGGTTTCTTGACTCCGCAGGTCTGGTTCGTTCACAAGCGCGTTTGCGGAATCAATGCCAAACCTTTTCTCTGGCCGCCTCTTTCTCTCGAGGAAGCTGCTGTGTGTAAAGCACATCGATGACCCCACTTATGTTGGGAACCGCAAGACCACGCACAACGCTGAGCTGGTAACTCCAAAAGTTGTTGAGTTGGTACGCCGTGTCGGAGGTAAGAAGGTCCGTCAGCTTTTCTCGTTACCTTACACACTATCTTCGCACTTGTCGCGTTCCGCGCTGCCGCAAGTCTGGTCACAATGGACTCACGCGTCGCATGAGCCGACTGCCCCGCGAGCCGGACCCGCTTGAAGACGACTGGGGCTCGACATTCATCCACTTCCTACTTGTTGCCACCGCTCTCATTTACCGCAAGGAAACGGTACAGTCTGAACAAGCCTCTCGAGGAGCTGGAAAGACACTCCGAATAGGCTGGGCTTGGCCTCGAAACAGTGTTCAAGGACAGATACCCTAACGCCGCACCACCGCCTGCAATCTAGGTACATCTCGCGTATGTTTGGGCTGCAGCATGAAGGATCGCTGGTCCCCCGCGCCACGAGATCAGCGAGAGATCATCGAACAGATCAATGCTTGCACTACCGTGTGTCAATTCAGCTGGACATAGCAGGCCTCCTCCGTCCTCTCACGACATAGATTACCCGCAAGAGTCGGCCGTAAACCTGGGTCATAAAGTTGTGGAACAGACTACCCAAATGTCAGAAGAAATACTGAAGAACAACGTCCGTATAAAAAGAAGTGCACTGCTTGAACACCGTTCGATGCTCGCTGGGTATACCTCAACAGCTCTTCGCCATACCTCCAGCTCCACACCTAGAGGGTAAGAGCCAAAACGCCAGCGGCACCAGCCGCCGCCATACCTCCGAGCGAAATCAAGGTCGAAGCGCCGGAGCCAGCGTCTGCGGACGTGGCGCTCGCCGAAGGGGCAGATGAAGTACCGGAAGCGGTGTTGGAGGCGCCAGAGGAATTGGCAGCGGAGGAGATGAGGCCGGGCAGGAAGAAACTGATCAGCGGGGTCCGGTCGACCACTTCCGTCGGGACGGCAAAATTCCATCCCGTCTCAGTCTGCTTCTTCTTCTGGAGCTGGTCCTCCCCCGCGCGAGCCTCCGACCAGAAGACCCACGCAAGATGGTCCACCTATCGGGATGGGGATCGATTTCTCCGGTGGAGCTGCTGCTGCTGCTTCTTCCTCTTCTTCTTCGTCAGGGCTTCAACAGCACTTTGCGCCGACTCAACCGCTCTCCATTCCGGGCAGACCACCTGTCGGGAGGGTTTTGGCGGATGAACCGGGACCGCCACCTGCAGGAGTTGTGGGGAGGTTTGCGGGAGGAAGGTCGTCGGGGAAGAAAGAACCAGGAGGAGGACCGAGCAAGCGCCGACTCTCCGGTTCGCGCAGGGGAACAGTTCGGGTACGGTGTGCACCCTTCCAGTGTGTCTAGTCCTCGAATAGGACTTCCGAGTGTATGTACGGGTCCTGAAAGGCGGAGCAGGAAGAGGAGATGAAGAGAAGGGCAGAGGAGCGGGCGATGGTGCAGGCTGGCCGGGTGACGGCCAACTAGGTGCACTATGGCACTTTTAGTAGCTACAGCACTCGTTCAAGCTATTGTACAATGTAGACTGAGTCGAACCCTCACTTTCTCATCTTCCCCTCCTGCTCAACCTCGCGCTCACTGGCTGAGCCTGTTCTGTCGTTCGAGCTGAAGCGCCCTCTTTCCCCTTACGCCCTAGACGACATGCCCAACGCTAAACGATCGGGCGCAGCGAGGAAGAAGCAGGCCAAGTTCGCTGCCACATTCTTGTAATGAGCCTAAACGACATGTTACGACCCATACGAGGCAAAGCGAGTGGAGGAGGCGTCGAATGAATGGATTTGACGTGGGATAGGGCCCTTGCAGCGCTACCAAGGGAGGTGGGTGGCAAGATCAGCCGCGAACAGGAGAGGGTGGATTGATGAGCGAAAAAGGCGTGCAGGCGCGCAGGCAAGTTCTGCTTGGGCTTAGGGTCACGAGAAGGTGTAACTGAGGCGAATGAAGCGCTAACCAGGCGGCTTCGTCGGCCGCCTTCATCGCCTTCCAACATTTTCCCCTCCGCCCGCGACCTTCGGAACTGACCTCGATTTCTTCCGCAGGGCTCGCGCCGCCGCCTCTGGTGACTCTTCGTCCACGAACTTCACCCCTTCCGGCGACTTTACCTTCTCTGCCCCTCCGCATGCCTCGACCTCTTCCTTCCGCAACCCGTACGGCTCGAACGGCGGCAACGGCTTCGGCGTTCCTTCCTCGTCTGACGGATCCGGCTCTGACTCAGAAAGCTCCGATGCGCCCGAAGCAGACGAAGACGACCCCTCCCCTGCTGAGAAGCCCGACTCGGAATTGAACGAAACGGAACGACTCGAACGCGCGGCCGTGAGGAAGGAGCAAGGCAACGTGTTCTACAAAAAAGCGGACTACCCTTCCGCGACTCGGCTGTACTCTCAAGCCATCGACCTCGACCCTCAGAACGCCTCTTACCACCTCAACCGTGCCGCCTCTCGCATGTCCTCGAAACTCTACTCCTCCGCCCTCGAGGACTGTCTCGCCGCGTCTGCGCTGCAGAAGAATGATCCTCAAGCGAAGACCCTCCTCCGTACCGCCAAGTGTCAACTCGCACTCGGTCTCATCGGCCCTGCGCAACAATCCCTGCACGAGGCTTTCCGTCTCGAGCCTTCAAACCGATCTGTGGCGGCGGAGAAGGCGAGGGCTGAGAGGGTTGCGCAGCACGTGGCCAACGTGAAGCGGAGTATGGAGAACAAGGACTGGAGTATGGTCTTGCTTGGGGTTGATGCGGCGGTCAGGGAATGTGAGAGCGAGGCGACGCCGAGGGAATGGCGAGGATGGAAGGTTGAGGCGCTGGTCGGGAAGAAGAGGTATGATGAGGCGAGCAGTTTGGCAGCGTGAGTCTTCCCTCCGAAGATCTTGTTCGGGTTGCCTTGCTCACGTTCTTCCGTACTTCTCCTGCGCCTCACCTCGACGATGCTACCTCGACCTGCCTACGCCATTTATCCGACGCTCTCTGCTCCTTGCTGCCACCGAACGCCTTTCCTTACGACACCACCTTGCCCTGCTCACTGCCTTGTCTTCCACACCTCGCTCCCCCGATCACAGCGACCTCCTCCGCCTCGACCCCAAACAGCCCGAACCCCTCTTCTACCGCGGTCTCTGCCTCTACCTCTCTGGCAACAACGACCAGGCGATCAAGCATTGCCAGGAAGCTTTGAGGAATGACCCGGACTTTAGTAGGGCTCGGTATGTTGTCCTTCCACTCTCCCCGGCCCTCCTTTTATTCTCGACCTTGTCTCCCGCTCTTTGTTCCTAGTACCGTCCCCATGCTGACCTCGTTTCGCTCGCTCGATAGACTCTTGATGAAGCGCATCCGCCTAGTCGACTCGCTGAAGGAAGCCGGAAACGCGGCGTTCAAGGAGGGCAGGACGGATGAGGCGATCGCCAAGTACACGGAGTGCATGGATGCGGATGAGGACAATGAGAGTATGCGGACGGTGTTGTTGAGCAATAGGGCAGCAGCGCATTTGCGGGTTCGTCCCCCATCCTTCTCCAGTATCATCGCTGCCGTGGCCTGCGAGGCGCTCGCGGTCTCGACTTTCGCAATAAAATGTCAATCGTCAGGACCCGCAGTCGCGCTGACGTCCATTCTTTTACTCTACTCTACAGGCAAAGTCCTACGACGACGCTATCGAAGACTGCTCCTCCTGCCTCTCCCTCAACTCTACCTACTTTAAAGCCCTCCGTACTCGTGCACGAGCCTACCTCGCCCAAGAAGACTTTGAGGCAGCGGTTCGGGATTTCAAGGCGGCGTACGAGGCGGCTCCGGAAGGAAGTAATGATGAGGCTCAGCTTAAGAAGGAGGTTAGGGATGCCGAGACTAAGTTCAAGAAGAGCAAGATGAAGGTGCGTTCAGTCGCTCTTCCCGTCGGTGGCTCTGATTGGCGGCATGGGCATGACTTGCTTAAATCGCGGACGTCCGAATGCTGAATCTCGACGTCGATTCGCCTCTCCCCAATCACAACCTGCCTGCATACGCTCCACCTCTCTCCGCTAACAGGACCACTACAAAATCCTCGGCGTCACCTCAGAAGCAACCGACGTGGAGCTGAAGAAGGCTTATCGAAAGGTACACCTTTCTCTGATGCCTATATACTTCTACTGCTTCGAGCGCTAAGCTTTGCCTTCATGGCTATCTACAGATGTCCCTCATTCACCACCCCGACAAAGGCGGAGACGAAGCTACCTTCAAGGAGATTAGCGAAAGTTACCAAATCTTGTCGGATCCGCAGAAGAGGAGTTTGGTGGATCAGGGGGTGGATCCGGTGCGTCTGATTTCCCCCTCTGTCTTTCCTCTGTGTCTCGCGCGTCCTACCCCTTCCGGTCTTGCTTCATCGTCTTCTTCGCCGTACACTTGTCCTCCCGCTTGTTGGCCGTCTCGACAACCGCTTGTCGACATTCTTTCTGATCCATACTCTGCGCAGAACGATCCTCACGCCGGTCACTCCGACCCCTTCGGCGGCATGGGCGGTTTCGGCGGCGGTGGCGGTTTCGGCGGTGGGGGGTTCACCATGGACGACCTCTTTGGTGCCGGAATGGGTGGAGGGTTTGGCGGTGGCGGGTTTGGAGGAGGGGGTTATGGAGGGGGCGGGAGGAGGGGATACTCGTCTGGGTATGGGTTTTAGATGGCAGAAGGGGGAATTTAAGACGGTTGTCAGCACGTCTTTGTGCATATTGAGCTCATATCGCAAGGAGATGGGGAAAAAAAATTGAGCAAAGTGCACTCAGCAGGGGCTTGCCTTGTGTTGTCAGCGACTCCGCAGAACGCCAGATAGCACTATTGCTCGGGCGATATGAGCGACGCAATACGAGTCAACACAGGCGAGAAGAAACTTCTGGACTCTCTATTTCGTACAGCACTTGTCGATCTATTCAAAGCCTCACTCAAGCACATTGGAACGCTACAGGCCTGCCTCTAAACCTACTCCAACAAGTCTCGGTCTCCCCAGCACCTTTCCTCGCTCGCTCCCTCACCGTCATCCGGCTTCGTCAGACACCGGAAAGAGCGACTAGGTGAGCTCAATGGACCAAGGAGAGTGCTGTGTATGCGGCAAAGAGACTAGTCATAAGTGCGGCGCTTGCGCGGGACATGGCTTCTCGCTTTTCTCCTGCCGAAGGGAACATCAGAAGTTGGTCAGTCTCCCTCGCTCCGCTCTTTCAGTCTGTCGGTTCACGGGACAGAGCTAAAGTCTCCAGCTGCGCAAGTCTGGCCGATGCACAAGCGTGTATGCGGCGACGGGAGCAAGCCGTTTCTCTGGCCGCCTCTTACACAAAGTGAGGCGGAACCGCTTATGCAGCACTTGCATGACACGGAGTCGACACCTAGGAGTTCAAACCCGAGTCACATGCAAGATCTATGCGCGGTGACAAGCGCCACACCTGAACAAGTTGCGGTACGCTGCCTGTTCGTCCACCGTTACTGTGGTTTCGCTCATTTTGTGCACTTTCGCCCGCTACTGATTCCTCTGAATGAGCGTCCGGACTCTACTTTCGAATCTTCTCAAGGACGAGTAGACAGGCAACTCGTTGGATGTCCGTACTCGCTAAGTACTACCCTTCGAGATCCGATGGACGCTGTCGGTGCACGTTGCTGCAGAAGCGACGAACCCGACCTTAGACGTCTTAGCCCAGCACCAAACTCACGAAGTCTGCTACATGACGGACCCCTTCTCCTTCAAGGCCGTCATGATTAAATCGTGCTTCAGGTTGGCACACCCAGAGCCTTTCGTTAGCATCTTGGCCCGCCGGAATCTGGCACCGTATGCTGGTATACTTCACTCTCTGGACCCTCAAGAAGAACAAGCTCGCCTGTCCTCTCCCTCTTTGCCTTCCCTCACCTCTCTCGAAGCCTTACACGGATTACGCTCTGAGCGCGATTACTCATGAGACTGAAGTCTGACGAAGACTCATCCGCACGAAGCGCTACTTTACAGATACTGCGTAGAACAGAAGCTGGACAGCCTCGAGAAGCAATAGGTAGAAGGGTAACGCTGGTTCTACCAAATGACGCGAGGCGCAACGCAGACTTTCTTTTCTTCCATTCTTCTGAGCTGTCTAGATGGTTCAAGTTGAGGATACTTAGTACTTCAGAGCAGGATGCGCGTACAAAGCTGCGCACGTCTCCAGCCTGCAGCTTCCTGTGCAGCGGACTGACAGAGAAAGACAAAACACAGTAACCGGATTTGACTGCAGAACTTGTCTGCAAAGCTTAGAAAGGCGATAAGGTTCCATATTATGGCATAACTCGACGTATCTACAGCATAAGTACAGCCCCTCCAGCTGCCACACCCGCAGCAATCCCGCTCAGCGAGTACCTCGAATTGAAGGAAGAAGCCCCGCTCTTGGCTTCTGCGCCGACAATGGCTGACGCAGCGGGGATAGTTGAGGAAGCCGTGGCGGTCGAGGCGATGCCGGACGAGATTACGGCGGCATTCTGGGAGCAGAGAGTTTTGATTTCTGCGAGAAGGAGGTGGGAAATCAGTTCAAACGCTCAGAGAAGCACAGGAGAAAACGCGGGGAGACAAGCTTATATTGGTTCGCTCGCTTCAGCCTGAGATGTGTGGAAGGGGAAGGGGAAGGGTCGGAGACAGAGAGGTTGGAAGGAAAGAAGGACGAACGGTTGGCAGCTTGCTTCGAGTCCCCACCCATGCAATTCCCACAGCCTGATACATTGCTCAGGTTGTCCGCTGTGCAGAAACAGTCAGCCTGGCCGTACATGTCGCCAGCTTGCGAACATCCCTGTCAAGTCGGAAGTCCGCTTGTCAGCCAACTTTCATCCCGCAAGCTGGGGGTCGAAGCAGAGGAGAAGTAGGAAAGGGTGACTCACAGCCATACTCTGTATCGCCAGCTGACAAGAGCTACCGCACCGTCCCGTCTTGCGAATCGCTTCCGCCGCGTTAGCTCCAAGCGTTTCAGCAGCCTTGGTCGCATCAGCAAAGTCGGAGTCCGCGTCGCGCTTCACCAGAGCGTAGGGTACAGCATCCGCGGCGGCGTATGGGAGGGCGGCGGCTGCAGGGGTCACAAGTCAGGTCAATATGGAAGTCCACGGAGGTGGAGAAACGGACTCACCGCTGGCGATCAGGCATAGCGGAAGGAGGGCTTTGAAGAGCATGGTCGTTCACAGGGAAGGGCGTGTAAGGTCGTGAAGGGCGTGTGTGGCAAGCAAAGGTGTGGAGGCAAGGGGGATCATAAGGTCAAGAACTCGGGAAGCAAAGGAGCCGGAGAGCGACGGAGAGGCTGTGCTCCCGAAGGGCGATGCAACGCGTCTACCTCACGTTCTCAGCACACCCGAACGGGCTTGACCGTATCTCTATCCCGAGAGAGCGGAAAGACTGGCTTTCGGAACGGAGCCAGCACGGCCCGTCGACGAGAGCCAAAAGAGAAAGCGGCGAGACAGAAGAAAGCGAGAAAAGAGCCTGCGTCATGGCCAGCGGGGTGAGTCCTGCCGTGGATGGTCGAAGCGTCGTGTCACAGTATATCATGAGAGTGCTCAAGTAGTCTGTGACAGAATGAGGACGGACAGCACGGCCGCAAGAGGGGGAAACCGGGAGGAAGCGAACGAACCGTTGTTCATCGCTCGACGAGGGCGAGCCGACCAGGAGTCCCTGCATATGTTCCAGTATGCTCAGTACGCCCTGGAAGTAGACTGCAACGGAGCTCTGGTAGGTCCTCTATTGTCTGACCTTTGGTTTGGCCTGCTTGACCGCCCTTTACGGGGTCGTCCTCCAGCACGCCTTCCACGAAATGACATGGAGAGGAGTATGTAACGCAGCTGCTACTGACATTCCCTCGAGCAGAAAAACAAGTTCATTCCGTAAGCTGAACATGCACCACATCTCGCCGTCGTATGCTCGCCGCAGACCAAGCAGGGTTTGATCTTGCTTGGTCTTACTCCTTCCATGCAAGTAAGAGAAGCTGGCGCGAGGGCGAGCGGGGACTGGCTGGAGGAGGAGCGGGAGTGACGAGAGTGAGACGGAGCGAGCGACATCAGCACGGAGCGTGGCTAGCGGCGTGTGGCATGTCTTATAGGGCGTCATGTAGCTCGTTAATGGCTCGGTGCATCTGCAGGCTGAGATGAGCGGGGTCTACAAGGGAAAGGAGTCAATCGTCAAGACGAGACCAAGCTGTTCGCCCTCAAACAGCACACATCGAACGGCAGTTGCCAGCCTGCTATACCATGGAGAACGGAACAAAACTCCTCGTCCGGCTCGACCCCAAGCTCGCCCTTTGCTCACAGACCTCTCAGCTGCTTTCTCGACCCTCTTCCCATTTTCGCAGTGAGCTCAACAGACGCGGAGAAGTGCTGGATCTGCGTGTGGAAGATGAGTCAGCGGTGCTCATTGGGTGCTGCAGTCGAAATTACATGTTCTTTTCCTCGAAAGAGCATCAAAAGCTCGTGAGCCATTTTTCCACTTCTATCGTCTGCATGTTCCCGTCTCGTGCTGGACCTTTTGCATTAATAGATTGGAGTCGCTCACAAGAATGTGCGCGTGGGGCGAAGGGCAGCCCGTTTCACTGATTGCTGCCAATCAAAGAGGAGGCAGAAGATGCCGTCGCAGGTCAATTTTCAAGCTCGACTCGGGCTCTTCGCAGACGGAATGCGTGAATAAGCTACTTGTCATGATTACGAAGGCTCCCAGTGATGAGATTCTGGTCCGTCATTTGGCACTTTTGCCTGCTTGTTTGCCCAGCTTTTCCTTCTGCTCTTCTTTCTCACATTGTCGTTTACTCGACTGCCGTTCTACTTGCCTAGACTCTTGTACTTGTAAGCACGCTAATCACCCACACCTATTAGCACCTCGTGAAGTCTTTCTTGACCGATCCGACCACCTTCGGCTTCTCCCTCACCGACACTCAAAAAGTCCTGCCGCATAAGCGAATACTTCCGTATAATGCAGACCCGCAGTTCCGACCCTTCTACCCCACCCATCTGTCACAATGATCCCTCGATCTGGCACAATCTGGCCATCTCACTCACTCACAACGCCCACCTTTTCGAGCTCGATCCCGGTGGACAACGTATCAGCACAGGGCGCTGGTGTACTTCGTGGTCAGGGAGATGTACAGGACACATTCTTGGGTTGAAGGGTGGAAGGCGTGTGATAAGTATGCACGGAAGGAGTTTGAGGAGGTCATGGAGAAGGATACTGTGCGGAACGATAGAAGTTTGGGCGTCGAGGTGCTCAAGGACTTTGGGATGGGACCTCCCCCTTTCCCCGGTACATGGTGCCATGATCTAATACAGCTGAACCTGCAACAAAGACGGGGCTAGAAAAGCTGCCCTCAGTTTCCGTTGTGATGTCGCCGCTACAGCTTCTGCTCGCTTGTCTTCTAAATGCTGGGCTACCAGATGTTCTCTTCCGAGGTGACATGGGGACTTCCCCTCACTCTGTCCAGCAGACTCGGAATTTCGCGACGGCACATTTGGCACTTACAAGACGCTATTGTCGCGAACCCTGAGAGGCGAGAATAACAAGTTAACTCCTTAATTTTGCCCACTTCAGTTCAACGGTCTCGCTTTATGATAATGCAGGGCCTACATTATAATGCAAGGCCGATATTAAGGACGTTAGGCACCTTAAGCTGGCTTACAACCCAGGCATCGCGGGCGTCGTTCCAAAGCCAACAAGCTCAGCCGGCTTTCTCAAGCCACCAGGGCACGCAGGACAGGGTTGTGAACTACCTATGGATTACAGACTGCGTTCTGAGGGCAGGGTGAAGCTACAAGAGAGACTGCAGATAGAAAGCGTCCGCCAGGTTCGCGTCGGCAATACCGCTATCCCGCTATCCGCGCGTCCTCGCAAGACGGATAATGCCCTCAGGCAATGGTCATGGGTATAGCGGGTATGGCGACAGCCCATAAAAGCTGCAAATAAAACAGAAGGCGCACCTTGTAATGACGCGAAAGAAGACACAGGTACATCAGCAACAGCCACGATGTGTCGGTACGGTGGCGGTCAACGATAACGCTCATGCATTCAGTACATGTTGACGTGCTTGCTATGAATCGCGCGAAGGGGAGAAGTGGGATCCTGCCAAGCAAGAAGAGAGATCAGCGACTGTTTGGTACGGTTCGCTACAGCGAGCTATATATCCTCGCTGTACGTATGGGACAGATCACATGCTGCAGCCACGATGCGTGCCCGCGAACGCGCATCTGCCGGACCCTGCCACTCGCTTCATCCCACCTGTGCCGTTTGCGGCGAGTCCTCGCGTGCTGAACATGCCGCATGAGTAACAAAGTGTACGTACAGGTGTTCCGCTCACATCTTCTGCCACCCCATCGAGCGACGCATGTTAAGTGAGTGAAGGATGTCGTGGCGGCAACGGCGGGATGCGGCTATAGGTCGTGGAGACGGAAAGCGAGAGTACAAGCATGCTCAGCAAAGCCTATGAGCGTATCAGAAAGCAGCATATCAGCCAAAGCAGGGTATAGACAAGAGAAGCCGGTGAGAGGGGAGAGGTGGCGATTCAAACGACTAAGTCGAGCAAACGTAATCTTGTTACAGACGATAACGAGTGAATACCAATAGCCAACTCCAATTCGACCTAGTATTGAACCGCTCGTTATACACACTCTGGAGGCTGCTACGGCGCCTCCAAAATTGCGACAGCTTGCTGATATCGTCTATAGGCCCAAGGGAGGCTGTGTGATTCCTGAGAGCGCAACGGAAAAAACGACAAGTGGGGGTAGGTGGTCCATCGGCGAGGAGACTGCGGGCGGCTGTCGTTAGGGCCCGCTGCTGATCTTACAGACCTAAAGACCGAGCTGCACCTCACGAGCTGCACGGAACTTGGAGCCATGCGAAGGAGGATCCGGTTTTCTGTTTCGAGATGAGAGGAAGCCGGTTCTCGCTCCTCTGGCCCTTCCCGGCCTGTTGAGCAGTACCATAATGCTCGTAGACAGCTGCCCTGTCGCCCGCCGTGCTCAGAACGCGCAAAGGACAGACTCGGGAAAACGACTATAACAGCGTAATCAAGTTAACCCTTAACTACGGATCCCAGGGTTCGCGACAATCCAAAGAATCCCGGTACTGCCACGCTTGCCGAGGAAAGCTACCGCATCTCGCTCATCTTCAATCCTATGACGAGGTTTGCCTAGAACTACTTCTTTTCTCCTATGCATTCCTCCAGTGCTCAAGCCGTCCTGACTTTCACCTTTCCTCCCCTTTCGTTTGACCTTTGCAAGTCCAGTTCCGCCCTGAGTTTCTTCACGATCCACTCAGGCCACCTCGTCCCCTTCTCCCTGTGCGCCAAATCTACATTTCTCAACGCGGGTGTGGCCTCCCCGAGTTGGGTGGCAAGGTCGATAGTAGTCTCGACGGTATTGAGGGCGAGAGGAAAATTTCTCGGGACCTTTGAGAGTGAGGGGTTGCAGAGAGGGGATGTGGAAGACTTGAAGGGTTTGTAGGAAAGTGAGGAGGTTATCATGGGTTAGGTGTGGGAGGGAGATTGGGTGTAAGGGAACGTTCCCTTACGACTTCCTCGGCGGTTAAGTTGTGCTACGCTCTTACCAGTTATGGCACGGGGGACCCGCTGAGGAGTTGTTGAGGTTGAGCTAGCGATGTTGAGTGATGAGGTCGACTTGGCGCGAACCTGGCTTGCCTTCTTTCCTCACGCTCACGCTGAGTTAGATTGCTTGCCAGGTACGCTGCTACTCTTTCTGTTATCTGTAGACGCTCACACTGAGTTAGATTGCTTGCCAGTACAAACCTTTGGCCTTTCAATCTCTCTTCGTTCGAGCGAGTGAGGCGTCGAACAACGACGCCTTTCACTTTTTTTTTGAAATCGCCGAACGGGCCACCCGATCCGCATACAGGCGTGCCGGACGCATCCCCGCCAACCCATCTGTCTATCCAGACGAGCGCCCCCTTCGCACAGCTCTGCCGAAGGAACCCTCCTCTCCTATCAGTCAACACTCCGCCTCGTCCTCCGCCTCGGACACCGACGCCGACGCCGACGCTCCAGGACCCTTATTACGATCTCTCCGAAGCCGTACCGCACCCACCATGACCACCGTTTACCCCGTTCCGTTCTCTCTAGGCAAACCGCCCACCCTCTCCGATCTCTTACCGCAATCTCTCACCAACTTCCTTCTCGCCTTCGAACTCTACTTCGACTTGAAGGATGTCACCTCAGCCCGCAAAAAGGTTCTCATGGTCGGTCTCAGCATCACCACCTTCGTTGAGTTGGACGCTTGGTGGACCGGCTCAATGGCGACTCACCTTACGAAGACGGACGAGCAGTTCGTCAAGGACCTTAAGAGGGAGGCTCTACCGCGGGATTACGTATGGGAAATGGAGAAGGAGATAAGGGAGAGTCGCCAGCGAGGACGTGATTATGGTGAATGGGCGGGTTCTCTTCGACTCGCGCAACAGGCCATCTCTTCCGCCGCCATGTCCGACCTCGAGCTCGTCAAGAACCTTCTCTACGGAATGGACGACGAACTTTCACGCTACTTACGCCAACACGAGCTGATACTCGGTACCGGATTCCACGAGGACGACCGCGACGCAATTGGACTGGGCGCCGACACCCCCTCCCTCGCCGGCACACCCACGCCCGCAGCCGGTTCCACCACTGCCGTGCGATCAATCGACTACACCAAGTTCGATAGGGTGGCCAGGGACCAGTGGACGGTGATCGCAGCGAGGAGGGCAGATGTCGCTAGGCAGGTTGGGGCAGCGAAGAGGACCGCGACAGGAACAGGGTCAGGAAAGACCGGAAGTTCCGCCGTCATGACTACGACAACCTCTCCCTCTCCCCGCCCAGCGACTACTGCGACCGCCGCCCCCGCACCCGGATCGGCCGCTCTCACTCCACTCGAACGCACCTATCTCAATGCCACTTACGGCTGCACGAAATGCCGCAAGTCTTGGCAAAACCACCGCGCCATCAACTGCTCCGCCGCTATTTCCCGCGACCGCGTACCCGTTCCCGCGTCTTTCAAGCCAGGCGACGCCGTCGCACCCCCTCCTGGTTTCGTCCCCTCTGCCGAATCCTTCCTCCCCGCTCCCGCTTCCTCCACCCCCGCTACTGCCGGCACCTCCAACATCGTCACCGGTCTTCGAGGTTTCGCCTTGCTGGACTCAGAGAACGAGGACGGAATCAAGGAGCTGGATTGGTCTTCGGGAGACAAAGAGTGCGTTGAACTCCATCTCCCCTCCCTTCGAATCCGCGCGGGCTTTCCCTCTGCCACCGAAGTAGGCGAAGCTCTTGCTGACTCCGGCTGTTCCTCCATCTACATTTCAGATAGGATGGTTACGAAGCTGGGGTTGGCAAAGCAGCAGCTGAAAAGGAGTAGAATGGCGAAGCTTGCAATCAAGGGAGGGACTCCGCAGGACCTCGTTATCTCGCATTTCGTACGGGTCCCGCTGAGATGTGAGAACGGTTACGACTTCGGAGTTACCCTTATGAAGGTAGCCCCCCTCGAGACGCCTTACGACTTCATCCTCGGTAATCCTTTCCTCCATCGACACCGTCTCTCGATCCATCTCCATCCCACGCCGCATCTAATCCGGTCAGCTTACGACGGAGAACCCGAGGAAGACCTGCTACAACCCAACGTCCCGTTCGGTCCCGCCACTCTTCTCGAATCCCTCCCTTCCGTTCCCCTCGAACGCCGCGACAAGCTTCACCAAGCAAGCATCCTTGCCCGCATCTCGGTCCTCGAAGAGGAAATCAAGTCAAACAAGGAGGAACAGGAGGAGCGGCGCCTGATGCAGGAGTTGAAGGAGAGGATGAAGGAAGAATTCAAGGATCGGTTCCCGGATGGAATTCCGCCTTTGTCGCAGGCCGACAAGTCGAGCTTTCGACACTTCATCAAGCTTATCGACCCGAACAAGGTACACAACCAACGAGGTTTTCCCTCGCCAGCGCGATGGAACGCCAAGTGGAAGGTGCTCCTCGACAAACACGTCGCTGCTGGCCGCCTCCGCCTCTCCCGTTCGCCTTTCGCCTCTCCCTTGTTCGTTCAGCCCAAGAAAGACCCCATGGCCGACCCGCGTTGGCTCAACGATTACCGGCGTCTCAATGCGAATACCGTCAAGGACCGAACGCCTCTACCCGTACCCGACGAGATCCTGGCGCAGGGAGCGCAGGCGAAATACTGGGCGAAGATCGACATGTCCGACGCTTTCTTCCAGACCCTCGTCAGCGAAGAAGACATCGCGAAAACCGCCATCAAGACACCGTGGGGGTTGTACGAGTGGGTTGTTATGCCGCAAGGCTTATGCAACGCTCGTGCGACCCACCAGAGGCGTATGAACGAAGCGCTTACGAGCCAAATCGGTCGCATCTGCCACGCCTTCGTCGACGACATCCTCATCTGGTCCTCGTCCCTTCATGAGCACGAAGAGAACATCCGAGAAGTCCTTTCCGCTTTACGTGACGCAGGACTTTACTGTTCTCCCAAGAAAACTGACCTTGCGACCATAGACACTGAGTTTCTCGGGCACCGCATCTCACGCCAAGGTATTGCCGCCGACCCTAACAAAATCGAACGCGTCGTCAACTGGCCGACTCCCACTACCGTCAAGCAGCTTCGTGGTTTCCTCGGTCTCGTCCAATACATGCGCAAGTTCATCGTCGGCCTTGCGCAGCATACGGCAATCCTCACCCCTCTGACGAAGAAAGGGCTAGGAGACATCACGGGTCTATGGGGAGAGAAGGAGCAGAAGGCTTTCGAGGAAATACGGCGAGTCGTCACTTCTCTTCCCATTCTTCGTCCAGTGGACCATTCCGAGGGCGCAGAGCCCATCTGGCTCATGACGGATGCCTCGAAGGTAGGCGTGGGAGCAGTATTATTGCAAGGGCCGGATTGGAAAACCGCCTATCCGTGCAGTTACTACTCTCGCCAGTATATTCCTGCCGAGCGCAACTATCCCACGCACGAGCAGGAGTTGCTGGCAGTCGTAACTGCACTGAAGGCGTGGCACATAGAGCTGCTGGGGGAGAAGTTTACTGTTCTTACAGATCATGAAACTCTCCGTCACTTCCGCACGCAGCCTGACCTTTCCAAGCGACAGGCTCGTTGGTCCGAGGTCCTCGCAGACTACGACTACGAGACCATCTACGTCCCTGGGGAAAGGAACACGGTTGCGGATGGACTTAGCCGTTTCCCTTTTTCGGAGGAACAGGCCGAACCTTCGTTAGCGGTGATGGGACTATCGGAGGTCTCACTCAGTAAGGCAGTCTTGGACGTTATCCGAGCGGGTTATGCACGAGACCCGGAGTGTGAGCGCATGGCGGCCGTGGCACAGACAAGTACGCTCTTCCGGGAGGAGGAGGGACTTCTGTATACGGACGATGGTCGCCTCGTCATTCCGGCTCATGATGAGTTGAGGGAGACGTTCTTGCATGACGCTCACGATGCAGCGGGACATCTGGGTGCCCTCAAGACTTACGAAGCACTGTCACGGTCGTTCTACTGGCCCGGGATGAGCCGTGAGGTGAAGAAGTATTGCAAGTCTTGCGACTCGTGCCAACGAATGAAGGCGGACACCCAGAAGACCCAAGGCGCGCCTCATCCTCTCCCTGTACCCCCTTCCCTGTTCACGGACATCGCCCTCGATTTCGTCGGTCCTCTGCCTAAATCACATGGGCATGACTATCTCCTTACGATCTCGGACCGGCTCTCCGGCTACGTTAGGCTGATCCCCTGTTCAACGAAGGATGACGCCCGCAAGGTCGCCTCTCACCTTCTCGAACATTGGGTGCGCCTGTTTGGTCAACCTCACCGCATTGTATCCGACCGAGATCGTCTCTTCACGAGCCGGTTTTGGAAGGCTTCACATCGGGCGATGGGGACCAAGCTTCAAATGTCGACGTCCTTTCACCCGGAAACGGACGGAAGAAGCGAACGTACGAACAAAACGGTCGTCCAAGTCCTGCGTGGAATGGTTTCTCGGAGGCAAACTGACTGGGCCTCTCATCTTGCTCTTACGGAGTACAATTTGAATTGTGCCGTCAACGTCGCTACCGGGAAGTCGCCATTCGAGTTGGTTCTTGGGTTCGTCCCTCGCATTTTACCTCTCCCCGGGAACCTCGAGGCTGTCCCCTCCGTGGAGGAGGTTCTGACCAGTCGCTCTGCTGCGCTCAAGGAGGCGCAGGATAATCTACGCTGGGCAAAGACCCAGCAAGCTGAACAAACGGCTTTGCGCCGTCGTAAGGAGGATACGTTTGCCGTGGGTGACCTTGTACTTGTTTCCAGCAGGGATCGCCGTCGCCTCTTCAAAGCTTCCGGCGACAAATCTCTCCGTTCAGCAAAGCTCTTCCCACGCTACGACGGTCCCTACCCCGTCGTCACAGCTTTCCCCGATCAATCCCTCTACCATCTCCAACTCGGCCCCGACGATCACTCCTTCCCCAAGTTCCACGTCTCTAAACTACGCCGATACGTCCCGAATGATGCCGACACCTACCCGAACCGTTCCCCACCTCGACCCGAAGCCATTGAAGTCGACGGGAGAGAAGAATATGTAGTTGAGAAGGTGGTTGACGAGCGTAAAAGGAGGGGAAAATGGGAGTTCTTGGTCAAGTGGGAGGGCTATCCGGATGCGGAGAATACATGGGAGCCGGAAGAGGAATTGAAGGATACGAAAGCGTTGAAAGTTTGGAGGAAGGAAAAGGATGGGGGGAGGGTTTGAGCTCGCATGCTCGCTGTTAAAGGAGGGAGGGGTGTAAGGGAACGTTCCCTTACGACTTCCTCGGCAGTTAAGTTGTGCTACGCTCTTACCAGTTATGGCACGGGGGACCCGCTGAGGAGTTGTTGAGGTTGAGCTAGCGATGTTGAGTGATGAGGTCGACTTGGCGCAAACCTGGCTTGCCTTCTTTCCTCACGCTCACGCTGAGTTAGATTGCTTGCCAGGTACGCTGCTACTCTTTCTGTTATCTGTAGACGCTCACGCTGAGTTAGATTGCTTGCCAGTACAAACCTTTGGCCTTTCAATCTCTCTTCGTTCGAGCGAGTGAGGCGTCGAACAACGACGCCTTTCATTGGGAGGGTGCGATTCAGGTATGGCGGGAGGAAGGCGGGTCGGAACTTGCCGGTAATATTCAGCGTGAGGTGGCGTAGAGGAAGAGAAGAGAGAGATGAAGGATGTAGTTGCTTCATATCGATGCAGGATTGTGATGTTGAGAGAAACTAGAGGCGGGCAGGGTAGGCCGGGTCTAGCTGGAGACAGATGTTGTCTCCAGTGCCATTGTGAAAGGTTATGGAGGAGAGGCCAGTCAATGGCTGGATAACGTCGGCCGACGCACCACCTTTGTGTAAGGCCACGGCCTTACCACAGAAGACGAGAGGGAGGTCAGGGGGGATCAATGTTGAATGATGGACGGAAGTTGAAGGACGCTCGTGCAACAACCTGGCTTTCTCTCTACGCATTCGCTCACAGAGATTGTCCAGGTTCGTTGATCTCACTTTGTAGTTCTCAACGCATTCGCTCACAGAGATTGTCCAGTGCAACCAAGCGCTGTTTCTCTTTAGTGTTGGTCGAGAGAACTCGACCTTCCACTTTTTTTTTAAAGATCTCTCAGCAACGACACACTGGCGCACGGTACTCAATCACTGGCTAGACGGCAACAACTACCTCTCATCGATCCCTCCAATTATCCTGTCAAACGCCGTCGACACCATCGAGCATCTCCCACCCCATCTACCGACGAGGACGAGTCTGCCTCCTCCTCTGCCGAACCCGAAGTCGCTGCCGCCTCAGAACCGCTTAGACGCCGCACCATGACCTCTACCGCCACCGTTTCCGCCGTCAATATCTACCAACCGGGCAAAGCCCCACTCCTCATCGACGCTTCTCCCTCCGGTTTAAACACCTTCCTCCGTGCGGCAAAGCTCTACTCCCGCACCAAGAACATCAAGGACGCGGAAGACAAGGTCGCCTACCTCGGAGCAGGGCTCTCCAACTTCCCCGAGCTCTACAACTGGTACGCCGTCGCAGTGGAGGAACACGAAGCCAAAACCTACGAAGGCTTCGTCGCGGATCTAAAGCGCCGTGCTCTTCCTCGGGACTTCGTATGGGAAGCGAAGGGAAGGATTAGGGGTTCGAAACAGGGAGAGGAGGATTTTGAAGACTGGCTGGATGAGATGAGGACGCTTCAGCTTTCGCTGACGGAGAAGGTCCTCTCCACCCGCGATTTCGTCGAGGGTCTCCTCTACAACATGGACACCGAACTCTCCGCCGTCCTACGCCGAGGAACCGCTTTAAAGAATACCGGTTTCCACGAAGACGACCTCGCTACCCTTTCCTTCGCCGCCACCGTTCCTCTCGCCTTCACCGCACCGATTGATTACGAGAAGTTCGACCGAGAAGCACGCGACGAATGGAGCAAGATTTCGTCTCGTCGTCGAAGCAACGCCGCTCAACTCAAGAGCCTCACCAAAAAGGCAGGCAACCTTTCCTTCACCTCTCGGAATGTTCCCTCCCCTACGACTACTTGCGCCAATGGCACTCGTACTCCTACCGCTACCGTCACCGTGGCCGACTCGCCTCGCTCTACCGCGGGCGTTACTCGTCCTACCAAACTTACCGACTACGAACGCGACTGGCTCTCGGCTACGAAGGGTTGTTTCAAGTGTAGGAAGTCTTTCGTCAATCACGAGTCTACGGATTGTACCGACTGGGCGCCGAACGGATGGGTCGTACGTATTCCGACTGGATGGAAGAAGGGCGACCCGGTACCGGCCTCCCCACCTGTCTCCGGAATTGGCGGCGTCCGTGCCGTCCACGCTGTCGAGGAAGACGAAGAAATCGAACTTCCAGAGTCGCTCGCCTACGAATCGGACACGTCGGACGAGGTTGAAGGGTGCGCCTTCCCTCCTCTGTCTCTCACGGTCGGCTCGGGTAGTCGAAGTCGCTCGGCCTTAGCACTCACTGACTCCGGTTCTTCTTTCTCGCTCATCTCAGATAAGCTTGTTAGAGAATTAGGGTTGGAGAAGGCGAGGCTGAGTAGGCCGAAACGATTCCGAGTTGCAATCAGAGGAGGTGAAGAAGAAATCCATCAGGTCTCCGATTTTGTCCGCGTTCCCCTCCGTCTGACCAACGGTAGCTGGTCCGCGGGAATCACCACCCTTCTCATCGCTCCGTTAGAGGACCCCTTCGACATCATTCTCGGCGTCCCATTTCTCCGACGACACCGCATCGCTCTCACTCTGCACCCGGAACCCCGTATCATGATCGACCGCAAAGAGGGGGAACCCCTCGACTTCCTCGCTCCCGCGTTCGGTCCGGCTACTGCGTTCGACACCCTCGCGACCGAAGAGGGCGAGGAAAAGGCGTCGTTGGTATCGAAAATGGCTTCCGTATGCGTTACACGGTTAGTGGAGGATGCTAAGACTAGCAAGAAGGAACAGGAAGAGATGAAGGAACGGGCGGCGAAGTTGATGGAGGAGTTCGCGGATCTCTTCCCTTCCGTACTTCCCCCTCTATCTTCCGAAATGCTCGCCTCAACGACGACCCGACATCGCATCCGGCTCGTCGATACCAACAAGGTTCATAACCAGCGGGGATTCTCCACTCCGCGCAAGTGGCGGGAGAAATGGAAAAGGATGTTAGAGGAGCATATCGCGGCGGGTCGTCTACGAACATCGACCTCACCGTACGCCTCGGCCGCGTTCGTCGTTCCAAAGAAGGACCCTGAAGCCGACCCACGATGGGTAAACGACTACCGGAGCATCAACAGCAACACGGTCAAGAACAGGACACCGCTACCTCTCCCCGACGTGGTCTTGGGCGACGCCGCCCGCGCTCAGTATTGGGGCAAGATCGACATGACGAACGCCTTCTTCCAGACCCTCATGCACCCGGACGACATCGCCAAGACCGCCATCAAGACCCCTTGGGGTCTATTCGAATGGACCGTCATGCCGCAAGGACTCTGCAACGCCCCGGCAACTCACCAGGCCAGGGTGAACGAAGCTCTTCGCCACCTCATTGGAGTCTGCTGCGAAGCCTTTGTCGACGACGTCATCATCTACAGCAGCACGCTCGAGGAACACGAAGAGAACTGCCGTGCCGTTCTTTCAGCTCTTCGGGTCGCGGGTCTTTACTGTTCACCCAAGAAGACTGATCTTTTTACCACACACACAGAGTTCCTCGGACACGTGATCTCGCGTGAAGGTATCCAAGCCGACCCGAGCAAGACGGAGAAGATCAAGAACTGGGCACGTCCGAAGACCGTCACCCAGGTGCGCGGTTTCCTTGGCATTGTTCAGTATCTACGGAAGTTTATTCCGGGACTAGCGGAGCACACGGCGGTGCTCACTCCTCTGACCCGCAAGGGCATGACGAGAATTGAGCACCTATGGGGCAAAAAGGAGGAGAAGGCCTTCGAGTCGATCAAAAGGATCGTCACCTCGTTGCCGGTACTGAAGCCCATCGATCAGGACTCGAAAGAGCCGATCTGGCTAATGACGGATGCATCCCAAAGGGGGATCGGGGCGGTTCTCCTGCAGGGCGCAGACTGGAAAACGGCGCTACCGTGCGGATTCTACTCCAGGCAGTACATTGCCGCGGAGAAGAATTACCCCACACACGAGCAAGAACTGCTCGCAGTGGTTGCGGCGTTGAAGGCATGGAGGATGGATCTGCTGGGCTGTCATTTTCGGATCCTCACCGATCATGATACCCTCAAGCATTTCCAGACGCAAGCCACGCTCTCCAAGCGACAGGCTAGATGGACGGAGGTACTGGCGGACTACGATTATCACCTTTCGTACGTACCTGGTGAACAGAACGCGGTGGCGGACAGTATGAGCCGCTTCTCCTTTGCTGAGGAAGAAGCCGCGTTGGCAGTCTGTGGTATCTCGGAGGTTTCCTTGTCAAGCACCTTTCTCAAGGAACTGAGCAGTGGCTACGTTGACGACCCATTTACTGCACAGATCCTCAAGAACCTGTCGTCGTCGTCGTCCTTCACATGCAAGGATGGTATATTGTACTTCGAAGGTTCAAGGATCGTCGTCCCCAAGGTAGTCGCACTCCGGGAGGCGCTTCTACACGACGCGCACGATACCTTAGGGCATTTGGGGCCGCGAAAAACCTTCGCCGCGCTGTCCGCATCGTTTTACTGGCCCGGGATGTCTAGGTCCGTACTTTCATACGTTTCCTCCTGCGATGGTTGTCAACGGAACAAGGCGCGGACTACAAAACGGTCAGGACAGCTCCATTCACTGCCTGTCCCACCCCGCGCCTTCTCAGACATTGCGCTGGATTTCGTTGGACCACTCCCTTCCTCCGAGGGCAAGGATATGTTATTAACGGTAACGGATCGCCTGACGGGTTATTCGAGATTGCTGCCTTGCAAGGCTACGGACGGGGCAAAGGAGATCGCGGAGTTGGTGTTCCGGGGTTGGTTCTGTTTGTTCGGTTTACCCGAACGAATGGTTTCAGACCGGGACAAACTATTCACTTCCAAGTTTTGGAGGACCTTGCATCGTCGTGCAGGTCTCCATTTACAGATGTCGACGGCCTTCCATCCAGAAACGGACGGCAGAAGCGAACGTACCAACAAAACGGCGGTTCAGATTTTGCGACACTACGTCTCGCGTCAACAAAAGGACTGGGTACGTTATCTCGCTACTACCGAGTATGCGATAAACGCTGCCGTGAACGACTCCACAGGAACAACGCCTTTTGGACTCGTCCTCGGTTTTACTCCCAGTCTCTCCCCTTCCTCCCCGACCGAACCCTCCTCCCTACCGGCAGTCGAAACCGTTCTTACCGACCGCAATTTAGCTATCATCTCAGCACGCGACGCTCTGGCCGCCGCTAAAATTCGCCAAGCGGAACAAGCGAACAAGAAACGCGGACCAGAAGTAACTTACGCCGTAGGCGACCTCGTCATGGTCGACTCAGCGGATCGAAGGGCGCGTTACAAGAGCAAGGGCGGCGACGTACGGGCGGCGAAGCTCTTTCCCCGCTGGGATGGGCCCTACGCCGTCGAAACATATTCATCAGACACCTCCACGGTCCGCCTTTCTCTCCCCGCCGACGATCGCGCGCATCCCGTCTTCCATACCTCCAAAATCAAACCTTACTCCTCCAACAACGCCGACTCCTTCCCCTCACGCCAACCACCTCGCCCTCAACCTATCGACGTCGACGGACAAGCGGAATATGAGGTGGAGGCGATCGTGGACGAAAAGGGAAAAGGGAGGACGAAGCGTTACCTCGTCAAGTGGGTTGGATACCCGGACTCGGAGAATACGTGGGAGGCAGGAGGGAATGTGGAGGATACAGCCGCGTTGGATGTATGGCAGAAGAGGAATGTGGAGGCGGAGGTTTAGCGAAGGGGCCTTCGCTGGAGAGGGAGGGGAGGGGTGTAAGGCCACGGCCTTACCACAGAAGACGAGAGGGAGGTCAGGGGGGATCAATGTTGAATGATGGACGGAAGTTGAAGGACGCTCGTGCAACAACCTGGCTTTCTCTCTACGCATTCGCTCACAGAGATTGTCCAGGTTCGTTGATCTCACTTTGTAGTTCTCAACGCATTCGCTCACAGAGATTGTCCAGTGCAACCAAGCGCTGTTTCTCTTTAGTGTTGGTCGAGAGAACTCGACCTTCCACTTTGTCGAGGGTCAGTGTTTGCCGACTGTGTCCAGCTCAGTAGTACGGGTCGGTAAAGCGGAGTTCGACGTGTTGAATTGTACTTGGCGAGACTGACAGGAGGGGCACGAGTGTCTCCAGGGAAAGATTGACCAACGTTCAGGACGTGATCTGGGCCAGTTTCGGTTTCAGACCCGGAATGAGGACAAGGTTGAGGAAGCTGACCGGTTCCGGTCTTCTTGAGGGGACGAGCAACCGAGTCAGACTGGTACCGGGGACTCGACACCTATGCTCTGGAGAAACCTGCTAAAGACCTTTTCCACATCGATATACGGCAGGTCAAACTCGAGGTGTTGCAGCTTTGGAAAGTGCAGGAGGTGAAAAACCTCTGCCATCCGCGAGATAGCTTGTTTGGTCTGTAGCTTTCGACGGAGCGAGACAGAGGTACAAAGTTGCGCGACTCGGGAGGAGGGGAGGTCGGCGGAATGCAGAGGGGATGTCGAGGCGAAGTAGAGGGGCTGTCAAGAAAACGCAGAGTATCGGGACCAGTTTACGAGTCCAAGAGAGCAAGAGTATGACGCACAGCGAATAGGTAAGGAATAGACAAGTCCCGCTTGCCTTTGCAGGTCATGCTCATGGCTTGAAGAGACGGAACGACCGGGTCTGACTCCTTAATCGCACACGCATCCGTCCGCGCTGTGCCGGCGTTTTGCCCATCACACTCGTCGCCTCGTCGGAGGTTGAATAGGATGCGTTGATGCGTCTCGGGTGGAAGGGAGTTGAAAGACATTTTCTTGAAACAATGGAGACCGACGGTCAGAGGGTGGGGGACGACGGGTTATGGTTGAGCGGACTGTGATGGACGTCTAGCACTGTTGGAAAGCTCTCGGGTGCGATCTTTGGAGCAACGACAGGCGATAGCGGAAGTCAAGTCTGATCGAGGACCCACTCTGCCTTCCCTCCCACTTCCTCGTCTCTTGTAACCTCTGACCGCTGGAATCAGCATGGCTGCACCTCCACCGCCTCCACCTGGATTCCCTGCAGCCGCCGGGTCCTTCGTCCTGCCCGTCCCACCGCCCTGGACAGAACACAAGGGTGAGCCAACTCTCCTCACCGCCAGCACAGCCTCTAGGACTATGCAGGCAGGTCATACAGTATTGCTTGCGTAGCGAGAATGCCTGGGCGTACCGGACGGCTTAGCATGTGCGGTCCTCGACCTCAGCAGGACGAGCGGAGCCGGGCGGCAATGTCATGGATGTCAAAGGTCTACCGGACAGGACATTTCTAAGGGCGAGAATATGTGCAGGGTAGTCATTAAGCATTAGGGAGCTCTACTGACCTCCCGGAAAACTCCACAGCTCCCGGAGGTCAACCCTACTGGTTCAACCCGATCACCAACGTCTCAACCTACACTCGCCCCGGTCCCCCTCCTCCACCCGGCTTCCCCAATGGTCTCCCTCCACCCCCTCCAGGCTTCCCGATCGCTGGCATGCCCCCACCCCCCGCCGGCTTTCCTATCGCTTCCATCCCTGCCCCATCCGCTCCGGCCCAACTCCCTCCCCTACACTTTACCGCTACAGGTGAATTGAAACAAGGTGCGGCAGCAGGAGAGAAAAAGAAGGAGAAAAAGGAAAAGCCAAAGGAGAAACTTCCGATTGAAGGCTCGGTTTGGATTCGCGTTACGACGAACAAGGGGAATGTCTTCTTTTCGAATAAGGAGACTAAGGAGAGTGTTTGGACGGTACCGGAAGAGATCAAAGAGCAGGTTGAGGAGATCGAGAAGAAGGAGCGAGAGGAGAGGGAGGAGAAGGAGCGGGAGGAAAGGGAGGAGAGGGAAAAGATGGAGGCGGAAGAAGCGGCTGCGGCGGGAGGGAGGAAACGAAAAGCGGACGAGGACCAGGGTGAGGCTGAGGAGAGCTTGCCGGCAGAGGACGACCAACACAAGTCCACCCTCGACCTCGAAATTGAAGGTACAAACGGCACCTCTTCCTCTGCTCTTCCTGAGAAACCTACCTCCCCACCACCCCAAGCCGACGAACCACCGAAGAAGAAGAAACAGAAGAAGCGCGTCGTCACCTCTCTCGAAGAACTCGAGGCGGGTGACCTCGAGTCAAAAGAGCCGGTGAAGAAGGTCAAGAAAGAGGAATCTGGGGCAGGAGAAGAGGAGAGCGAGGAGGATTGGCAGAGACAGATTGCCGAACAGATGGCGATGGAGGCGGCGGAGGCTGAGGGTGGTAAACCAGCCGTGGAGGAAGTGAAGCCGACGGAGGTCAAGGTTGATGTGCCGGACATGGACCAGGTCGAGGCTGGGGCGCTGTACAAGGTGCGCTGTTCCTCTACAGCATGACGTTGTCCTTCGCTTACAAGCACCCTCAACAGATTCTCCTTGGCGAGCGTGACATCAACCCCATGGCGCCGTTCGAGCAGGAACTGCCGAAATTCGTTGCAGACCCTCGGTATCACGGTACGCTCTCTCCACCCTTTGTCCTTAGTATTGCCTATGAATCACGCGTGCGAGATGCTGAATACGCTTCCTATATCGCTACAGCTGTCAAGACCAACCGAGACCGACGCGACATCTTTGACGAGTTCTGCAAGGAGAAGCTTCGGGAACAGCGAGCGGCGAAGAAGAAGAATGTTGAGCAAGGCAAGAAGGTTGACGTGCGTTGCTCTTCCTTCCGGGCCATCTATTTGGGCTGAAGCATCTCTTTCCTCCCTCTCCAGCCCCTCGTCGCCTTTCGCACTCTCCTCTCCACCTTCGTAACTTCTACCCGAACCCACTTCAGCGACTTCAAACGCTCTCATCAACGAGACGCCCGGTATCGCGAGTTTGGTAAGACGGAAGGCGATCGGGAGAAGGAGTTTAAGAAATTCTTGAGGGAACTGGGCGAGGAAAAGAGGAAGAAGGCGGAGATAGTCGAGAGGGACTTTAGGGAAATGTTGAGGGAGGATGGAGAGATCAGGCAAGGGGATAAATGGTCGGAGGTACATTCCCTCGGACTGTGTTACTTCCCTTTGGGGAGTGCGGCTTACGTGTCCTTCCCGTTTCGCTTCCTCGTCTGTGCAGGTCAAAAAGCGACATGCGAACGACCCTCGCTATGTCGCCGTTAACTCGTCCTCGCTCCGAGAACAGCTCTTCGGCAAGCACCTATCTTCCCTTGCCTCAGGTTCCCGCCCTCCCCCACCCTCCGCCTCCACTGCCTCTTCGACCAAACCCCAGCCGACGAAAGAAGATAAGGCAGCGCGAGCGGCTGCGAGCTTAAAGGAGCGGGAGGAAAAGGTCAGGATGGACAAGATGAAGCAAGACAGGGATGCTCAGCGAGCGAGGGGGAACCTTGGGAAGGAAGAGGCGGAGAGGGAGTTCGGGCAGCTCCTTGTCGATGCAGTGCGGGATCACAAAGTGAGTCTCTCACCTATCCGACCCCTGCCTTGCAGAGCTGACCATGCCCCCTGCGAGTCGCAGGCTCGTTTCGAAGACCTAGTCCCGACACTCTCCCGCGATCCCCGCTTCGATGCCCCCTCTCTCTACCCCCCTGACAAGCGCCGCCTCTTCGATCAACATCAGCAGAAGCTATATCGTGCCCGCCTCTCCGACGTTGAATCCCTCTTCGCGCAACACTCTCCCAAACTCACGACACCCTTCCACTCTGTTCTCCCGTCCATCTCCTCCGACCCTCACGTCACTCGCCTAGTCTCGCAAGACTTTGACTCCCTCGAGAGACTGTACGATTCCTGGCTCAACAAGCGGACCCAAAAAGCCCGTCAAGATTTCACGCAAATGTTGAAGGAGAACGCCGTGGTTGAGCATTGGGGTCGGTTGAAGAAGTTGGAGAAGAGTGAAGAGGTCAAGTTAATTGAAGAGGAGGGGAAGAGGAATGACGAGAGTGATGAGGAGGAGATCGGGATTAGGGAGATGGCGGAACAGGTGGATATGAAGGCTATTCATGCGGTTCTTATGGTGCGCTCTTTCTTCCCCTCTCTCTTCCTTCGTCGGCTCTCTCATACCTTCTAAGCTTCCGAGCCGTTACTGACCGCTGTCAGAATCGACCTGCAGCAAGACAAGCGTTACCTCGAATTCGATCACATGCCGGAAGACCGACACCGATGGATTGAAGAATACGTCGAGGGTCTGTCGGCGCCTAAAACGACTATGCATCAGCGGGATTAGATTCGGATGTACTCGCAGATGCACATCGCAACGAAGAAGGTTCGCCTTGCTATTGCCTTACTCCTATCTCTCCTTCGGCAAGATATGTGAGTCCCTCTCCCAGTGCGTACTGAGCGCAGCCTTACACGGGCCGCTCGCCTCTCGCGCTTGGCTCGTACCGTCGTGGCAGTAGGAGGTGTTGAGGCCGTCATGGCGAGACTTTCCCGCTTCGACCTTCTCAAGTCCGGCTGTCAACTCGTTGTGGCCTTTCCAAGCGAATTTCACAGCGCATGACCAGCCATTCTACCACCTAAGCTCGAGATCTCGATCCGCTCAGCGGTCCCCGGGGAAAGAGGCCACAAGCAAGCGGGTCTGAAGCGGCCTTCTCAAGTCTCGATTGGTTCGCTACCGCTTGATCGAGTCAACTGTGTTGTCAAGCCTTCTCACACGGTCTTGGCACGCCTCATCAAGTATTATCCGCTACATCTCGACCTGAATCACGGAGAAGACGTCGTCCAAACTCCTGCGAACCCGTTGCGCCGTATCGGGCGAGGCGATCTGAGCCAGGTCCTGGTCAATCCAGGCGAGCAAGCGCGCATAAGACTCCATCAGATACTCCGACTTGTACATGACCGGGCGATTCGGTGAGACCTGGATCTCTCACAACGCAAAAAGAATGAGCGCTTTGTGGCGAAGTTGAGCAAGCCGAGGTACGAAACCGCCCATGACCATGGGATTGCGGACCGTGGTGATGAACTGGAGTTCAAGGTTACCGAGAATGTCAAAGGGGGCAGTAGGCATTTCACCGCTTAGCATGCGTGCGCGTTGACAAGATGGAGGTTTTCGGTGGCGGTGGCGGTGGCGGTGGCGGCGGCTCTACCTTCTGTGACGGCGTCAATGCAGGGCTGTAAATGGGCTGTCAGCTTCATTGTCGTTTACATGACAAGCTGAATCTAGCGAAGGAGACAAGGAAAGACTTGCCTCGATCCTGCGCCCTGGCGGTACCTGAGAAAGGTATGGAAAGCGCGCTCAAGACTGTAAGGAGGGTGGCGCGCGCCCGGGGGGGGGGCTCGAGGAAGAGAAGTGCTGGGACTCCTTTGTTTCTGTTCTCCGCTGCGGCCTTGGTGAGAAGGGGGACTTTGCAAGGGGACGGGTTGGCGCCGCAGACAAGACAGTCTCCGCTTTGGACTGGTTTGGTGTTCTGCATCGTCTGGAGTGACTTGAACGAAGCTCGAGATGATTCAGTTGAGCGCGAGTTGCTGAAGGCGAGCGGAGGCGACGACGTAGATGGATGGCAGGCGGTGAGCGCGGACTAGGGGCGACTGATATAGAGCTGTGACTTGACTTCGCTGGCAGCGAGCCGCAGATTTGGGTCACGCAAGGCTGTGAAGGGCAAGAGCTGGCCAGGTGACTCATTTCCCGCCCCTCGGCGCAGTATGGCTCGACTTGCATTATCCAGCTGGCTAGCACTCTCCTTGTGGACTCGCGGGTCAGTCGGTGTACCTGTCCCACGTGGCATGGCCCGTGAGCCGCGCTGCCAGTGGCTATCCTCTTTTCTTGCCTCTATTTTATCGTCCCGATTCTACCGCTGAAAGCCCATATCTCAGGGCTATCCGGGCGCCTCGTCTGTGTGAACCGTGGTCTGTGAGCTAGGCGCAGGCTGTATGTGCGGGTCCGGGACGAACAACGGTACTCGCAGACAAACCTGCTGTTTTCTGCTTCTACTTGCCGGTTCAATGAGCTCTTGCCGTGCGATCGACTCGCTAAATGTGCTTCTCCCTTGAGAGAAGCGTCTGGAGAGCAGAAGAGAGCGATAAGCCTTGGAGGGAACAGGCTTACTCTGCTTCCGCTCACCACACCAAGTTCCGCCTTCTCAACCTCCCCTCAACTACTTCTTCTCTTCGACTCCGCCGCAATACTCAACTCCCCTCCTGCTCCCTAAACTAACACTCGCCACCACCGGCTCTTCCAGACCTCCCTGTATGTGACTCCAGGTCTCCACCTGCCGCACGCTTGTCCACCTCAGAGCGCCCACTCCGTTCATGCAGAGTTTGCAATGCCGCGAGCAGAGGCGGCCAATAGGATAGTGAGACGCTTTTCTCGGGCCACTCCGTTATCGCATTCTGCCCAGTGACGCAAAGAAGCGCTCTGCTCACGAGCAAGTCCATGTGGAGAGGGGAGGTAGAAGATAAGGCAAATTGAGAAGGTCAAATGAACAAAATGAAAAAAGGCATCGTACGCTGCCGCAGTAGTTCTCCGGCTTCGTGACTCCTCGATAGAATCGGGACTAGCCGCTAGATGCCGCACTGCACGGCTCCACCGCTGGTCAGGCAGTACGGGGCAGGAAGAGAGCAGATAGAAAGAGGACGGTTTTCTTCTTCCATCCTTGCTTTCCTTCCACGGAGTGCCAGCTCTATCCGAGGTCCCTTCGACCAAGCACCTGCAGCACAGAGTTGACAGACAACATGAAACGGCCCTGCGCGGGGAGCCCAGCGCCGGAAACCTGGGGTCATCCGGTCATCTGGGAGCGTTCGGAATGTCGGTCGGAATGACCCGACGTGAAGCGCGGCAGCGTGAGATAGCAGGATTGAGTCATGGTGACCATGGGGAAAAGAGCTACACCCCTACTCGGCTTCTCTCTCGTTGCTAACTCTCCTTTCGAGTGTCCTGTCCGTCCCCCCCCTTCAGATGAGATGGACTACAGGGGGGTCGCAATTTAGCGTCCCTTCTCGGGGCCATCTGCTGTCAATCGGCTCCCTAACTCCGTTTGGCAGTGTCACACAAAGAGCGCTGGTAACTTGACCGCATTCTGTGCAGTCCTTTCACGCCGCTTATTGAAACTTCCAGCCGACCCCATCACTCATCCACTCGAGGCCGCCTTAGCACCCACCGACGTTTCAGATTCCACCAAAGAACTCGGCTATCGACCAGCAGTAGCTTCGCCATGCAGCCGCTCCCACCCCCGCTGGACCCAGCGATGGCACCTTTGGTAGCAGCTGCGCAACCCGGCCACCTCGCACATCCTCTTCCTTACTCGCCCCACATACAGCAGTCACTCTACGTTCAACCACCTGCAGTAGCAGATGCAGCAGCTTCTACCGCAGGAGCGACCGCCTCGCCTGTTATCCCAGCCGGTGGGGAGAACGGTTCTTCGGGAACAAAGAAGGGCGTGAAACGGCCTGCGAGCGGGAATGTCGCATCAGCCCAGCCACCCAAGGAGAAAAAGACGAGGAGCAAGGCGGCGTGCGGGGCATGCAAGAGCGTCAAGCAGAAGTTCGTCGTCACTCTCTCTTTCTCCTTCCCGCGAGGCTGTACAGCTACCTAACTTTCCCAACCTACCTTGCGCTCCGCTCCGTAGATGCGAAGGCCCACCTTACAGTTCGTCTTGTCACGCACTCGGTGCCTGCCCAGAATCTGACCTTGTCTTCCCTGTGGGTAGTACCTTGTCGACGATGCCAGCTTTACAAGCTCGATTGCCAGTTTCCGCCTGGCACAAAGACGGTTCCTCGTCCCTCAGAGGATGGTCCCGTTGCCGCGAGCGCTCCAGGCGAGGCGAGCTCAGTCGTGAGCAACAAGTACGTGTCTCCTCCCGTCTCTCGCTTCTGCACTTCCCCGAACTCCGGTCCCCCGGGACGGTGACTGACATTCAGTATCTTGTAGGCTATCCGAGATTGCAGCGCGTCTACGATCTATCGAGTCCGCATTGCGTGTCCAGCGCCCCTCATCTCCCACCCCTCGCTCGAATTCTTCCTATTCTCACAACCACCACTCTCCTTCTGCCCGCTCGTCAGAGGCTGGCCATGCTGAAGTGGAGGATGTGGACGACAATACCTCAGCTGGAAAAGCTGCAGCGGATACTGCGAATCCGCTGTACGAAATCAACGCGACCTTGGCTGCGCTGGGGAATCAAGGCAATACGAAGCCGGTCAACTTGCTGGATGTTCAAGATTATGGCGCGCCGGATGTGCTGCGGCGAGGAGTGTTGACGCCGGACGAGTGTCAACAGTTGTTCGATTGTGCGTCTTTCTTTTCATGTCCTTCTTGCCATCGCCAGTTGACCTTCCTTCGGGCTAGTCTTCTTCGCCTCGCTACATCCTTGGATGATGATGCTCTCGCTCGACGAAGATCGAGAGGCTATGGCTGTTCGCCAGAAGAGCCCTCTCCTGTTCCATACGATTCTCATGGTCTCTACCGCCTACTCCTCTCCGTTCCCGTCTCAGCTTCATCTCACACTCATCACTTTCCTCAATGCGAGTCTTGTCTCTATCCCTTCTTGATGCATTCCATGCTCACGCTTTGCTCTTCGCAGAACATCATCGCTCCACAACTCCTCAGCCCGCAGCCGCACGAACTGAACACCGATTTCCTCCGCGCCCTCGACTTGATAAACCTCTACAAGCCCGTCCAATTCGGTGCTCGTCGAGCAGAGAACTGCGACGACGCTGAAGCGATGCGCATGTCGAAAGTGAATGGCCTGGCGAGCTGGATGCTTCAAGGGATCTTCTCTCGAACGTCGGAACGCCTTGAACTTTCGAGTGTGGTCGGCAAGTTTTCCCGCGCGTATTCAGCTAGTGCTAGCGGGACGCCGATACCGAAGTCGTTGATCAGGGATTTGAGGTTGTATTTCTGGCTCTTGAGTAATGATGTTCACGTATGTTCTCCCTCGTTATATCCTTCCTTTGGCAGCGATGATTGACCTTTCTCTTTGTCTCTTACAGGGGAATGTGCAAAGCGGAAGGAGGTGCAACATGGATGGGGCGCAAGCTCTCACTACGACCCGGCTGTTCTCCTCCCTACAACTGCAACCTTACGATGTCCGGTACGTCTCCTTGCAATTTCGTTTGCCATGGGTCACCCGAGCTCGTTGCGCCCTTATCTCATGCCTGACGCTTCCTCCCGGTCTTTCGCAGTCTCGCCGCTTCCGTCGAGATGTACGAGGTAGCTCGTCCGATTTTGCGCAGCTATCACTACGAACGAACCCGCCGCATCCCCCGACCCGACCTCGAGCGTTTTAACCAAGGCATGAAGACCTTTGACGAGACCTGGATCCCAGCTCTTCTGCGACAACTCGCTATCGATCCCGTACGCTTCCTTTGTCCCGCATTCCCGCTCTTCTTCGTCCTTTGTGCTCACTCGATCTTTGCGTGCAGCTCGCGATGACGGTACTCTGTCCCTTTGCCGCCTTCATCGTCCTTCAATTCAACGCGACCGCTTTCGTCTCATGGAAAGCCACCCGACTCTACGTCTCCTCAGACACCTCACCTGGTGCAGGCGGCAGCGGCAACGACGGCCGACCTGGTACTGGCTCGGATGAAGGCAAGAACAAGCGTCTCCGCACCGAAGGCGCCCGCGGTTTGACCGATTGGGAGTTCGAGTCGCTCACTAGGTGCATTCAGGCGGCGGAGATGCTGGTGTTTTCCTTGTGCGAGGAGAGTCGGGTGCCTGGCGCTTGGAGGAAAGTGCAGTGGGCTGAGGCTGAGAGGCAGGATGGGTTTAGGAAGTTGGTGCTTGATGATCAGATGGTCGAGCAGACTAGGTGGGGCATGGACGCTGTTGTACGTTGCTTCTCCCCTACCTTTTACTGAAGCATTCCTGAGTGCGAAAGCGGCCTGTGCTGTTCTGGCTGGAGCTATCGTTGCTAACGCTTCTGTGCATTGCAGACTTGCATCGCCTATATCTTTCCCCTCGTCTTCCTCAGCAAGCTGGTCAACGAGGTACGCTCCTTCCTCTACCCTCCTTCATACGGCACTGTTCCTGCTCACGTGAAATCTGTACGTTGACCTTTAGGGTATTCTCACCGCCAATTTGACCCTTCTTCGCAACGCTACCTCGCAACCAGCCTGGCTACCCACGCAAAAGCTCCCTCGCCTACTCGAGCTTGGCGCGGTCTTCCTCGACGCGATCGCCACCAACCCTCACCATCCATCTCGTGCTCAGGCACAAGTAGTCCGAACGCTGCTCGCCACCGGCGTCAAGGGCACTAGGCTCAGCCCACCTGTCGCGGAAACAATCAGTCCGAGCGGACCAAGCCACGCTGCGACAGTCATCTCTCCCACAGTTCCCACCCTACAGTCGCTTCCCTACATCCCTCCGCAACCTGGTTACCCGGACGGACCTCCCCCTCCTCACCTTTGGGCGGGCGCCCCTCCCGGTCAAAACTACTCTTTCCCGCCTCCAACCGGTGCAACTCCTCCATCCGGATCAGTACCACCTCCTGTGCTGGTCCCAGGAATGGACGAAGCGCTTGGCAACGTGCTCAACGATTTCGAGCCGTTC
This sequence comes from Rhodosporidiobolus odoratus, assembly GCA_034387635.1. NCBI lineage: Eukaryota > Fungi > Basidiomycota > Microbotryomycetes > Sporidiobolales > Sporidiobolaceae > Rhodosporidiobolus > Rhodosporidiobolus odoratus. Next base: position 94,483 of record JAOANU010000023.1, read on the forward strand.
TTTGGTGATTCGAGTGGAGGTCTATGGGAATGGGGAGGGTTTGGGGGAGGAGTCGGTGGCGGAGCTGCGATGCCTGGTACGCCTGGGTCCGGCGTGGGCGTAGGAGGACTCGACACCGGGTTGAACGCGGAGGATTGGGCGGGAGGTACGCAGTTTCAATCCCTCCTTTTTGGGCAACATAGTCAGCTGATCTCGTTTGCTCACACACGCAGGGCTTCCTCATCCGCACGGAGCTATTCCGCCTCACCTGCAGCCACGCTGAGCAAGACCACACAGTAAAAGGCTATCCTTTGCTTCTATCCTTTTCTGCTTCCAGTCGTTGTCCATGTTCGTTGTTGTGCCCTCACATTTGTTGTCCCGCCGCGTCATCATCCTTTGTGCCCGCTTGTGACTTTCTTCGCCGAATTCCCAAAGTGAACGAAATGCAGCCACCTGCTTTACGCTGTTCTTGCGAGACCGTCTCAATCCATGCGGAAAGAGACAGTAGGATACCACCTTAGGCTACTGCTCTTTCTCTTCCTTCAACGGCCTTCCCCGTCCCGTCAAAGCTCTCCCACTTCTCCCCGCTGACTAGCCACGCACTGAACGGTCCTGCCTCCGCTCGTGACTGTGCATCGTCCGCTTCACCGTCGGCCGCTGAAGGACGATGCCGGACTAGCGCTTTGAGGCGCTGATAGTACTGCCCGGGAGTGAAGGAGGGGAGGGTGGACAAGTCGGATCGGGGAGAGGCACAGAGAGGAGGGTGTTTGGCTAGGTAGTAGGTCGTCGAAGAGACTGAGGCCGAGGAGCTGCGAACAGATTTAGGCGAAAGGGTTAGCTCATTGTCGCGGACGGCTATCACAGTTCACCGCATATAGAGGCACAGGGGCCCCGACTTACCAAGGTAGAGGTTGGGAGTTCGGAGCAGGAGCGGTTGAAAGGCGGGCTTGCACATCGAGGTGCAGCTGAAAGAGAGAAAGCTTCGATAACCTTGACCTGCGCGAGCTCAGAGTCAGTATATACTAGTCGGACTGTGAGTCTATGAGACGGGAGACCACATACCGGTTTTTTGCGCCTAATGCCTCGCCCGCTTTCCGCTTTGAGGCGGCGCCTTGTCGTATTCCATTCGTTATGACCTCGACGGCGGGCGATGCGGATCCGACGTAACTCAGACCTTGACGGAAAGACATTAGGAACAGCTACGAAGCGATGGGGGCGATAGTGAGGATACGCACTCTCAGCACAACCAGCGACCTCTTCCTTGTTAACCCCTTCCCGGCGCGCCACCGCCTCCCTAGCATGCTCATACACTCTGTCTGTCCACTTCACAACTGGAACTTGAAAGTCTTCCTGACCCAAGCCGCTCCTCCTTGCCCATGTTGCCAATCTCCCCCCGACTGCTCTTCGTACTTCCTCCCTGACCTTGTCCCTCTCCTCACCCGGCACACCTTCACTCCCGACCACAAGTACTTCAATCGGAACTTTTGTCACCCCCAAAGCGCTCAATAGCCCACCCTGCGCTCCGAGCAAAGACCAGAGAGCGATTTTGTCGCTGCAGGAGTGGGCGGTTGTGGGAGGGGAGTCGGCTCGTCCGGGCTTTGTGCGCAGGGCAGAGAGGGTCGTGTAGCCGTTTCGCCCGCGAATGACGGAAGGTAAGGGGTTATCGGCGGCGGAGAAGAGGGGAGTTGAATGGCGCGAGAGGGAGAGGCCGAGGGAGAGGGCGGTCGAAAGGGAAGGATGGGACGCAGGTTCTGAATCGGTCACTTGGCTGAGCGGGTTGATGAGGGAAAGAATCGATGGCTCAGCCGACGGAGCGGATGCGACTGATTGAGAGAAGGAAGCGGATGGTTCAGGCGAGGATTGTAGGGCGAGAAGGTAGGTCGATGCGTCTCCACCTGGGAGAAGGAATGCTCGACAGAGAGCTCAAACGCGGACGTGACAAAAGAAGAGCTCACAAGGTAGCGTGCTCACGTACATCCCAATCTTCCAGCCCTCCTTCAAGCGCCATTCAGTTGTACCGTTTTCTTCTGTAGAGCGCTCAAGCAAGCTGTCGTGGTCCCCTTGGGCCGTACGAGCGAGTTGACCGTACAGCCAGAGCTTGAAGCCTCGGCGGGCAATCACTTCGGCGTGCGAGTCGTGCAGTACGTCGCCGTGACACGGAAGACGGGCGTGTGGAAGCGCTTTGAGACCGGTTCTGCGGGAGAAGTGCAAGCTTTCAGGACATACTCTTGATGGGAGAGAAACTAGGCTCACCCTATTGACACACATCGCACGTTTCGTTCTGGCTCAACACCCTCCTCGGGTTGACGAAAAAGGAGGAAGGCGGCGAGGACGGTCCATTCGGATGCGCCGTTTGTACGCCGCAAAGGCTTCCCGCGTGCAGGTAGAGCGGTATAGGTATCTAGTGCAGCTTTAGCGAGTGCATCAGCGAGAGCAGTGGTCATCAAAGTCGTCAACAAGGAGCGGCATCGCTTCTTGCTTCCTACCCTCCTCGCAACTTTGCTCGATTAGCTTATTTGCCCCAGTATCTATCGCCATTAAAGTGTATCCGACTACAATGGACGACGCCCGCTCGTTCTATACGCGCGCGCGCACTTCCCCCCACCTTCGCTTCGTCCATCCGGCTCTCCTCGTCGATTGGTTCGTCGTCTTTGGCCTGAGTACTCTAGCCCACTACATTGAACGCCAGCCAGTCTATCAGCGCGACCCAGCCCACTATCTCCCACCCGTTCAAGCCGTACCCGACCCCGCCATCTCATGGCCTCATCAATCGGTCGAGCGTGTCTCGGCGTACGAGGGCGAGCTGCTTGACCAGCTCACTTGGTACCTTCCCCTTGCCGTCTTCTTCGTCGTCGGGGGCCTGCTCCGTCGTAGTCTTCATGACGTCCACCATGCCGCCCTTGGACTGTACGCAAGCCGAGAAGGCATGCGGCTCATCGTCGAGTTTATCAAAAACAGGGTGGGCAGGCTCAGGCCCGACTTTTTGTCGAGGTGTGCATGGGACGTGGTGGCACATGCTTGCACAGGTCCGGCTGGGTTGGTCAAGGATGGAAGGAGGAGTTTCCCGTCCGGTGCGTTTCCCCTTCTCCCTTTTGTAGCCTCCTTATGTGACTGATGCGCTCCCTCCTGTATAGGTCATTCTTCGACTGCCTGGCAAGGTCTTCTCTTCCTCTCATTGTACCTCGCTGGCAAGAATGGTTGGTCTCCGTCCATTCCCCTATTTTTTTTATCCTTGCCTAATGACCCTTCGGTTGGCGACAGGCGCCTTCGCTTCGTTCCGCCCCGCTCTTCCTCCCTCATTCGGCCTCTCGCCCTCCTCTCGTACCTCCCGTGTGCCCGCCATCGCCCGGTCCCTCTTCTCTTCGCACATTTTCCGACTTGGCATCGCCCTCGGTCCGGTGGCCATCGCCATTTGGGTTCCAATCACTCGCCTCGAAGATCACTACCACCATGTGCGCTTCCTATGGCCCCTCTTGCAACTTTTGCTACCTTATTGTGAAGTGACGTTTTATGCACGCCCCTGCAGGTCGAAGACATTCTCGCCGGTTCCTTCATTGGCGCCTTGAGCGCTCTCCTCGGCTACTGCATGTACTACCCCGCGCCTTGGAAGGCTCGCTCTGGCGCAGTGGAGGAGAGCGAGCCCAGGACTGTCTACAGGGAGGCGGAAGAGGCGTATGCGATGGCGAATGGGGGAGTTAGGTTGGTTGAGGAGGATGAGGAGGTCGGAGGTGGTGCTCAGGTGTGAGGGGGAAGTGCGGGGCATTTGGGCACAATTAGCTGCAGAGGCGTCGCATAAATGGCATGAAGCATCGAATTGCGCAGTAGATGTACCTTATAAACGTCGCAACCTATCCGTATCTTTCCGTTTCTCCGACTTCGAGGATTTCGAGTGTTTCGCAAGAACAGGGGTATGGAACCACGGAGATACGACACCGATATATGCTCGCACCCGACTGAATGTCTAATGATCTCTAATCGTCACCCTTGCCGCTGTCTGACCTTCACAAGCGTTCCCTCCAGCTCTTTCGTAGTACTACCGCTGAGCTTGGCTATGAGTCTGTGCGTCGTCTCCTTGCGACCTGCGCAGCACTGTCCTGCCGGCAATGGACTGATTCGGGTGGGTCGCGAGAGGGTGAGAGACTGGAGGAGGTGCTGTCGACGTGGGCCGGAAGCGGGAGTGCTTCATAGCTACTAAGTGAGGTGCAGAATCCGGCTGAGCGTGCGGCTGGGCTGTAGGATGAGCTCGACGCGTGCTGACAGAGGTGAAGCGGAGTAGTTGTCTCATCTCAGCTTCTGTTTCTCGCTTTCTGCCAGCTGCCTACTTAGTAGTTTTGGCTTCCAGACTGTCACAGCAGTACATACTCATTCAGCTGAATCGTGTCCTTGCTTCGCCTCGGCACCGTACATCTTGCCGTCGTCTTCCACCTTTTCGTATCCTTCCGCTGCGTCGGAATCTTCTCGTGCGTACCGCTTTCTCTACTTTACTACCAGGGACCCTCTCGTGTTACCAGTAATGCTGATCTGCCTGCCGCAGCCGCGCCCGTCCAACTCTGGTACTTCACCTGGTCAACCGAATCACAACCTGAACTACAAGGCTTCGCCTTGACCTGCGATGTCCTTCAGCACTCTCCCTTTCGAGCTGAAGGAGCTCATTGTGGACGTGGTCGACGCGCAAGACCGGCAAATGAAGGCATTCTTGAAGCAGAATCAAGCGGTTACACGTCGGCCGACTTTTCCTTCCTCCTCTGCCGGGTTAGGGTGGGCAAACGGGCTCAGGACTCTGAGCCTTGTCAGCCATGAGCTACGGGACATTGCACTACCTTACGTCTTCCGAGTACGTCTTGCCCCCGTCTGAATCCCGCAGCGGGACTGACTTTCCGCTTGAATTCCCTGCCCAAAGACCCTCAATGTCTCGACCATAGACCGCGCGGACTGCGATAACCTCCCCAGTGCACTGCCCGCACAAGCGTGTCGCGCAGTCCGCCTCGACGTCTTCGGCAATACCGACCAAGATGCACACAGCCTTCTCTTCGCCCTCGATCTCCTTACTCGCCTTCACAAAGTCGACGAAGTCCGCTTCTACACGACTCGCGGAGCTCTCGATGCGCTCCAGCAACTTTTCTCCGAATTGCCCTACAAAGAACGCTCCGTCCTACCAGAGAGTTTCTCCGCTGGCCGTTTCATCGCCTCCGCCCCGGACGACGACCCCCTCATTCACCCAAATGTACGACCTTGCGCCAGTCACCGACTTGCTGCGCAGCTGAAGAGAGGCGCGATCCCTGGCTTCAAGCAGACCTTGGAGCGATTAAAAACTTGGTCATTCGGCCCACTGGCGGGATCCCAGATTGCGCCTCTCCTCACCCTCTTCTCTCCAAACCTCCGCAATCTCACTCTTCTCGGGCTCGACACGCCATGTACGCGGGAGCAACTCGATTCAGAAGATGGGGCCGGTTGGAAGCGGTTCATTGCCAGCGATACGGCGGGAGGTTATCTTTCACAACGGAATCCTCAACTTCGAACGGCTCTGGCCCAGTGCGAGAAGCTCGAGTCGCTCGAGATCCACACCAAGAGTGTCGAGGACGATTCAGTGATTCACGACGCATGGTTGGATCACTCGTTCCCCTTCGCTTCGACCCTCACTTCCCTCACCATCGTCTCCCTCGGCTTTTGGGACCTCACCACCTTTGCCTTTGCTCAACGTTTCCCTTCCCTCCGACATCTCGTCCTCGTAGCCAACGACATGGAACCTTTTGTATATGCCGACCCTCAAACTCTTTCTCTCCCTTCCCTCGTATCCCTCACCCTCCGCCTCCCCTACTTCAAGCCTCTAGACTGGTTGATCGACCGCCTGAAACTGCCCACCTTGTCAATTCTCACCGTCAGCATCGAGATGTCCTTCAACCACAACGACCCCGAGGTGATCGAGGAGTTTCTGCGAGTCGGCAGAGACTTTTTCGCCACTCCTTCGTTTCGCACATTCCAAGTCGAATCTCACGGGTCATACAGCCTGCCGCCTTCCCTCGTACGGCGACTGCGGAAAGGTCTCGCTCCCTACGGCGTATCGGTTGAGACCGGCTGGACAGTGGACGACGAGCAGGAGGAGAAACCGGCGTTGGACAAAGCCGAAGAATTGTTGCGTTGGGCGGCGGAGTACGCGGCGCGGCTAAGGGTGGAAGGAGGAGAGTTAGGAGCGGAGACGTTGCTGAGTGGCTTGGGGCAGTTGGAGGGGTTGAGGGAGATGGTGGAGAAGTAGGGTGCGAGGTGCGCTTCCTCTTCATCTCGATTGCGTTTGATCACGCTTCTTCGCTCGCTCTCGTTGTCAAACTCTGACTGGTATGATGACAGACTAGCCATGAAGCACCGTCTGTAAGCGGTGCGAAGCGAAGCCTGCGACATTACCGTAGCCCGGACAATGGTAGCACAGGAAAGGGTTGCTGGAAAGCCGGTACATAGCTGTCCAGAGGGAGGTCAAGTTCCGCTAGAGGCGCTATTGGACGCAGCGGCTTATCATGTCTCTAACACGTCTCGGGCAATATGCCGGTAAGCTAGGGGAAAAACAGAAATCTGCAAAGCTTTCATCACGATCTGTATCTGTACTAGGCTAGCTTTCTCCCGCTTCTGTCGACGCGTTGGCGCGTTCCTCCTTCTGCTGCTGCAGCCTTTCTAGCACCTGACGCCCAATGGGGCCCAGTTGCTCCGTGGGTATCTTGAACGTCTTCGAGCTCTTCTCAAGGACTCCTAAGTATCCCTTAGCAGCTTGTTCGTTGATAGGCACGACCTCACGCTTCAAGTACTGCTCGATCCGTTGTGACGCTGTGATCTCGTACCGCACGAAGTCGGCTGTCTCTGATGGATTTTTATTGAGGGACTTAGCGCGCTGAATGGCGGTTCCGACAAAAAGCATATGCAAGGCATGAGATGACCATTTGGGTTGTGGCTGGTCGGGTATGTCACGAGTCGGGCTCTCGAAGAAGTCGCCCATGACATGGCAAAAGCGGATGATCTGTGTTGGAGTGAAGAATTCGGCTTTGCTCCGAAGGCGGATCTGTTCGAGAGAGCGAATAGAGTAGAGTAATTTCCGCTCTTCAGGCAATTCTGGGTGCTGTTCTGTGCCCTGTGCCTGAGTGAGAAAGTCGACCACGCGCTGAGAGGGCAGATAGTGTTGGAGGAAGAGGTGCAACATCAGCTTGAAAGTATTTCATGCAATGGGAGTAAGACTGCTTACCTCGTGCTGATCTTCGTCAAGCTTGAACAGTTCTTTCAGGATCTCGGACAGAGACGGGACCTTGTTGTCCGGGAACTCGTAGGCCAGATTGGCTTTGGCATCGGCGGCTTCTTCGGGAGTAAGCAAAGGCCAGCGGAAAGGCCAAGCCCGATCGCCGCAGACAAGCTTGTGCACAGGCCAAATCTGCAGAGCAGCCTAGTCAGCGCACGAGAAGCGAGACGGGAATGGACACACGCACCAGCTTCTGATGTTCTCTTGAGCATAAGAAAAGCGAGAAATCTGGCTGAACGCAACCACCGCATCTCTGCGCCGTCTTCTTACCGCAGACCCAGCAGTCTCCCGTGGTCGTTGCAGAGGTCATTTGTGCTCTGTGTAAGACGTGGTGGGGCTCGAGGTTGTGGAAATCCGGAGTGACAGTGGTGACGGGGCGTCGAGAATTTGAAGGCAATGCGCTTGAGTTCAGTGATTGCTGGTCAAGCGATCAGGCCTTCTGTACCAAGCTTGACTGGCAGTAAGGGGATCGACGAGTGCGGTATAAGGACAAAGTGCGATCGAAGCTGATGAGACGAAATAGGTTTTGCCAGACTACATGGCTACTCTCGCTTGTGAACAATTCTAATCAAGCTACAGGTTAGTAGTACGACTGTCTTGACCTGCTCAGGCTGTCACGCCCTGGCCAGGGTGTCGTCCCTTCCATCAATCATTCTGTTCGACCGCCCTCGTCAGAACACCACCGCGACGCCCCAGGCGACACTATCTTCGAGCAGCTCTGCGTGGTGCGGACGGTACCGCGGACTGGCAGCTTATGCGTCTTGAGCAGTGGCGACGGCGGTGAGCCCACTTTTTTCCCCTCTCCTTCTCCCTCTATTTCATCACCATGCTACTCTTCGCAACTCGGCCACCGTTGTGCTTGTTTTTACATGGCGCCGCTCTAGCCGCCCGCTGCCGCGTTCTCCTGGTCAGGAATGAACAGCAGAGCAAGCATCCGACAGCAAAGAGTGGCATTACTCAGAGGTGCTCCCGCTTCCCAGCCTCGCCAGTCCAAAGCTACTAGACGCGCCTCACACCAGTCTCTCACACTGCAAAGTCTCGGGTGACCTCTAGCTTACCACGTCATGCCTGCCATCCGATTTCTCCGCTTCGCTGCTCATTCGGAGGCGTCCCTTGTACAGCAGCAACTCGCATGGGACGGTGCTGGCTTGTCCTCTGGGCCGCCCCGTACCTCATACGCCAAACATACGCCTACCAGGCTGTTTCGCCATGCCTGAGCGCTCGGAACGTGTCCTTCACTTCCGAGCAAGATCCGAGTGTTCGGAATTCCGGCGAAGGATTCCTCGAGCTTGTCTTGGGAAGGTCGTGCACTCTTCCCACTCGAGTTTCGCTGACGGCGTGCTATGGTACGGTGACTGGTAAGCGATTCAGCTGCCTCGTCTGGGAGGCTATGTATGCTTACGCCGAAGACGCAGATTACGGGCACTGCCGCTACGTTGGGTAACGCCTTGCAAAAGAGCTGCAGAGCCTCTCCTAACTTTGCCGTGCCAAGCCTTCTCATGTGAAGCTCTAGCTCAACTCCTTTTCAGTCCCACTTTGTCGGACCCGGCCCCACCTCTGTACGTTCTTTGGTCCGCCGGAGGAGGTTGCCTCTCGCCTATTTCTTTTCTCCTCCACTTGCATCTCACCGTTACCTGACATGCTCTCCCAAGTCGCGCTCCTATCATTGGCTACTGCAGGTACGTCCGCCTGATTCCTCCCCAGCCTGTCTTCAAAGTTTCTCATCGCTTTTCCATTCACAGCCCTCGCCGTCCCCGCACCTACCTCTTCCTCCTCCGTCTTCACCGTCGTCGACGCCTTCCGTTCTTTGCGCTCTCTCGACAAGCGGCAGTACGGCGGCCTGTCTGACGGAGACACGGAAACCCTTGCCGGCCTCGAGGACCTTTTGCAAGATGGCCTTGTCGCCTCTCAGACGGATGGCAAGTGCAGCGCTGAGTGTACACCTTGGATCAACGAGATCATGGCACGTCTCACAATCCCTGTTACCGTCACATGCAGCGCAGTCAGCACGATCTCTGACTTTTGGGGTTTGCCCTTTCTTTTGTCCGCAGGACTGCGCCACGCTTTCTTCGTCGTACGCCATCGGGAACTGTGCTTGCGGGTCCAGCGAGCTACAGGGCATGAAGACTTGCGGTGACTGTACGTATTTCTTGACTTGTCTCTCGAGTTCTCGACTCACCCTTCTCAAACCTTACAGGCTTTGGCAGTTCTTCGTCTTCCGACGCCTCAGGCGAGTTCCGTTCCTTGCTTCCGCACGGTCGCTCAAGTCTGACCAGGAGTGTCACTGCAGACTTCGACGACTACTGCCGCACCTACGGCGGTGGTGACTATGCTTCTTCCGCCTCCTCTCGTAACGGAACCGGCTTCACGTCCGTCTCCTCCGCCTTCGCGTCCGCCACCTCTCGCTTTTCTTCCGCTGCCTCAATCACCTCATCCCGCGACGACAACGACGTAGGCATTACCAACACCTCTGGCGGAGGAAGTCGTGCACCTGCTGCGACCGAGAGTCCGAGTGCTGGGGTGAACAGCCAGGAGGAGGGTGGGGACAGCGCCGCGGGTATGGTGAGAGTCGGAGTAGCGCTGGCGGTGGGAATGGCGGGAGGGGTTGCAGCCGCCTTGGCACTTTAGGGTAGTCTTCCTCGATTCTCCGTTCCCCGAGCTTAGTCTTCCTCGATCCTCTGTTCCCCGAGCTTTCGAACTCTCCCGTTTCCTCTGACGAATTTCAATATCCAACTGTGGCCATCCCGACTGGTATACAGGATGCCTGCGCATTGCACCATGTTGGGGTGAGAAGAGCCTGTCTCCTGTCGCGAGCGAGACCCCGAAATCTGCGCGTTGATGCCGACGCTACACAGCGCCTCTGCGCTATCCGGCACACGGTCTGCCGCTGCGCGCTTACTGCCACCTCCGCTGCAACTGGCGAGTTGTGGTCCTGTACCTCGCCGCCATCCTCAAGCCCATCCTCGGCTCGGTCCCGAGAGACGCATACGGGTTCTGACCCTGCGGACAGACAAGGTCAGGCTTGAGCAGGGAAGCGGGACGCCTGAGAAGACGCACCGGGTACGGGTTGGCCGGGTGCGACTTGCCTTCCGGATTTGCAGCGTTGAAGGCCTCGAAGCGCTGCTTCATTGCCTGGCCTTCTTCCAACAGCTCCCGGACAACGTCGCAGAGGCTCTTAGCTTGCTCCATCTGCGGGTGACGCCAAGGTCAGCAGGGAAGGAGCGCTAGCGAGGGAAAGACGCACCAGCTCCGGCTTCCTGCGAATGGTGTTGTTCCGTACGCGCTCGCCGATGCTCTTCAGGTCGAGGAGGACAAAATGCTGCGCGGTCCGGACGCCGACGTACTCGCGCGGCCACTCGCCATCTAGCGCGAGGAAGAAGAGCTACTTCCAGCATTGTGGGTGATTCCCGAAGAAATTGCCGATGGAGTTGCGGAAGTCGACAATGGACGCCTCCCTGATCGCATGGCCGGTCCGCGCTGCATTGGCATCGGAGTAGGGGAAGTGCACGAGTGCTTCCTCGAACGTGCGGAAGGGGAGCTCGTCGCCGATGGTGAGCTCAAGGGACATGGCCGAAGGCGCACTTTGCGTAGCTCTGTGTATACAACAGTCGGGCGCGTGGGAGGAAGCAGGAAGGGCTGGGACGGTGGCAGGAGGGGGAGGGACTTGCGCAGGAGAAGACGCGAGAAGGGGAAAGAGCGAGCGGGTAAAGGTGGCGGCGAAGGCGTCCTGAGCGAGAGAGACGTTTGATAGGCGGGACGTGCGCGGCGAGGCGAGGCAAAAACACCACCGACGAGGTGCTATCTCGTCTTACGCTGTGCTGTATGTAGGTCCGCTGTCAAGGGAGTTCCTAGGGATTCAGCGGTATCAGCGTTATCGCCCGGCTGAGAAGGTCACTTCTCGCTTCCCCGTCAGACAGGTATACAGCAAGCAGTATACTCTCGTCGTACATCTAAGCATCGGCGTCCGAGCGAATCGGTCGACAAGATACCACTCGTATCGCCCCTCTTCCGGAGGAGGAGGAGGAGAGTGCTTTGCGGAAGAAGGCGGCAGGAAGCGGATTGTCACCCGGCCGAGCCGCTTTCCCCCTTGATCAGCTGTTTGAGCCCGTCGTTCTTGCTCTTGATCATTGCGTTACCTTTCTCAGCTGGGAATCAAGCATTTCGCAGCCCCCCTCGCTGATCCCTATTCAGCGCAACCGTCTCTGACTATGTCTTCACTCCACTCTCTCGCCATCTCCGAACTACACTTCGCCTATGCCTCCCGGTCGCTCACCCCTACCGACACAGTCCGGGCGATTTACGATCGTATCGAAGCGTACCGCGCCAAAGACCCAGCCGTATGGATCGACGTCATCCCCCTCGAAGACGCCCTCTCAGCCGCATCCACCCTCGAAGAGCAGTACAAGGAAAAGCCAAAGCCAGCGTTGTACGGCGTACCTTTCTCGGTGAAGAACTCGATTGATGTCAGGGGATACAAGACGACGCTTGCGTGTCCGACGTTCGCTTATGTACCGGAGAAAACGGCGCCGGTAGTGCAACGGTGTATCGATGCCGGTGGCATCTTTGTGGGCACGACAAACCTTGATCAGTTCGCTACAGTACGTTTGAAGTTGCTGGTCTCTTTCTCCTCCGCGATCACAGGGCCACGATAGGCCGAACCTGCATTTCTCCGAATCCCACACCCGCTTTTCCTTTTTCCACAGTAGCTGACGTGCTCTGCTTTTTAGGGTCTCGTCGGTCACCGCAGCGCTTACGGAACACCTCGTTGCGTCTTCGATAGTGAGTATGTCTCTGGAGGAAGTTCGAGCGGATCAGCCGTTTCGGTTGGCGCTGGACTAGTCTCCTTGTAGGTCCCTTTCCATCCCGACCTGCTTCTCCGTGTTCCACCCTCAGTTCCACGCGAACCCGTCTCTCTCCGTGCAGCTCGGTCGCTACCGATACCGCCGGTTCGACCCGAGTTCCCGCCTCCCTGAACGGCCTCATTGGTCTCAAACCCACCTTGGGCACTCTCTCAACCGTAGGGCTCATCCCCGCTTGCAAAACCGCCGACTGTATCACCGTCCTCGCCAAGACTATCGACGATGCGAAAGTCGCCTGGGGGGTCATGCGAGCCTTCGATGAGGAGGATGATTATGCTCGAACTCCGCTTCAGTTGGCGGCGTTGAATATGTTGCCGAGGTTGGCGGGGAAAGAGGGCGGAGTCAGGTTTGCTACGCCGCCCGAAGAGCTCTTGGGAGTGTTGAGTGAGCCGTATGCGAAACTTTGGGGGGAGGCAGTGGAGAAGTTGGAGAAGGCCGGAAGCGGATTTGTGAGGGCGAAGGAGTTTAGCTACGAAGCGTTTGAGGCAGCGAATATTATGCTGTATGGATCGTGCGTTAGCTCTTTCAACCATCTTCGGGACGAGGAGACCGCGCTCACACTTTTCCCCTCTGTGCCCTCCCTGGTCGTTCTCGGATCCCTCTATCCGCGCACTGTCTACATGCCGACGCGCTTTCCGTTTCGCCGTACCCTGTCCGTGGCAATCCCAACTTCCGACAGCTCCATCGTGGCTCAACGTCTCGTCGCCTTTGACGACTACCTTAAACGATACGGCTATTCCTCCCTTCACCCCGTCATCTCCGAGATCTTCAAATCCTCCTCCGGCTTCGACTCGGTTCGAGCCTACCAAGACCTCTTCCTCCTCGCCTCGTACAAACGCAAAGTCGAACTCCAATACCGAGACAACATTGACATTCTCATCGTCCCCTCCACGACGGTTCATTGGAAAGTTAAAGAGATTGACCAAGACCCGATCGGACGTAACAAGGTATTGGGCAGCTTCACGCATTTCGTCAATTTGGTCGACCTTTGCGCTGTGTCGGTACCGGCGGGGACTTGGATTAACGATAAGGGGAACGAGATGCCGTTTGGGATAACGCTAATCTCCACGCCGGGTCGGGACGAGGATATCTTGGAGCTGGCGAGGAGGTTCACGACGCTGTAGTTGGGCCAGAGGAAGAGGGTGCAACATAAATGTAGGACAAAGAAGGAGAAAAGGGAGAAAAGACTGCTTTGCTGGCGAAATTGTATGGCCCGTCAACGATGGAGCCCGTGGGCTTTTCTGAAAGCGCCAGGAAGTCGCTTCCGCGACGACCGGCGTCCTCAGAGACAGTGCTACAGGAAAGAACCTCGAACTGCCGAAAGTGCGAAGGGAGAAGAGCGCAAAGCGTAGCAGCAGTTCTGGCAGCCTGAGCGTATTGCTACTGTGTCTGAGGAGCTTGTAGGCAGTCGAAAACACTCCATGTAGGTAGCAAAGTAGTTGTAGTGATTTAACTTTCGCCAGCTCATCCTCTCTCTCCCGCAACTCACTCCAGCTTCATGACATCCCTCGAGGTAAGCTGTCAGCGCGTCTACTGACGCCGGAATGTTACTGACAGAGTGCACACACAGGACTTTGATCGGATCATCAGCTCGACGATCAAGAAGGGGAAACTGGGGTCGAGCGTGGTACAGAGTGCTACGGAAGCCGCGGTAGCCAATATTCAGGTACGCCCTCTCCACCAGCATAAGTGAAGGTGGACTGACCGCTCGTGCAATTGTAGGCCGACTCGCACCTTGTTTCGACCCTCTTTCGCCAACACAAGAAGGCCTCTGCCGGCAACAAGTTGGTTTCCCTTTACCTGATTGACGCTATTGCGCGCGAGGCACGCTCAAAGCAGAAAAAGCTCGACAAGGAGGGCAAGGGCAAGCCACCGGCGGCGGCTTCTCCTGAGATTGGCTCGACGACACCTTCGGGCAGTCCGGCTCCCGGAGACGGGGCTAGTAAGGGAGACGGATCCTTCGCTACTTTCCTCAAGAAGCTTGAAGCGCTGCTCGGCAAGATATTGCTTGATAATTGGGAGAATGGGAAACAGGAACATAGGGTGCGCACATCGCCTTTTCTTCGCCTTGTCGAGGGTTGCGTCTCATATTCTTCGTCGTGAGCTTGCAGGAGAAGGTTCGCAAAGTGCTGGACATCTGGATCAAAGCCTCAACGTTCTCGTCTGCCGCCTTGCTCCGCATCAACCAGAAACTGCTCGCCGCCTCAAGCAGCTCGTCGGCCTCCCGAAATGCCGATGCCAAGTCCGCTTCTCCTGCGCGCAGGGAACCCTCACCTAGCCCAGGTAAAGATTCTCTTCCTCTGTCTGCCTGTCAAGCCAGCAATCGCGAATGCGGCGCCGATTGGGCAGGCATCTTTTCCTCGCCTGCATTTTGCGCCTATTGTGCTCGGAGTAGCCGTTCGCCATTTCGTAGCGACCGAAGCGCAATGCCAGTCCACGTATCGTTCTCCCTTTCCGCTTCATACAAATGCCCCGAATTGTCGCAGAGGAATCGAAACTAAAGCTATGCTTTTTGCTCGTTACCCCACACTCCCCACCTACACTCCTTCTGTCGTGGTACCTCCTTCACACCGTGCTACAGGTCTATCTCCGCCACGAGAACCTACCTCGACCAGCGCGCCGGCCGGTCCCGCACCCTTGGTGGGTGGGTCCGCAATTCCCGCCAACGTTCTCGCCCTTCTCGCCGCATCGTCTTCGACTCCACCTTCGGCCGCGGCACTCGAGCAGACTCACCAGGATAACGTCGAAAGTGAAGTGGAGCGTGTGCTGAGAGAAGCAAGGGGAGAACCAAAGCCAACGTACGATCTAGCTTACCTGATCCTCTCCCAGGTTGAAAATAGCTCAGCCGCCTTGTTTGTCCCCTTGCAGACCTTCCTATAGCCAACCTCCACCTTCGCAAGCGCCTTACTCTTCGTCTTCTTACCCGCCTCCACGCTACGAACAGCCATCGCATTCGTCCTATCCTCCCCAGGAGCACCACCGTCGATCTTCTTACCCTTCCCACACGCACTACGCTGGTCCTCCTCCAAACGGTTCTCCTGGCGTCGCCCGAAATCCTTCTCGGTATGCCGATGTGCAGCGAGTCGAGGGCAATGGTAATGCTTCTCATGGTTTGCCGGGAGAGTACGAAGGGGCGGACTCGTACAATAACGGCGGTAACCGCGGTGGTTTCGACGACGACGAGTGGGGCGCGCCGCCGTCTCAATCTGGCTACAACAACACCCATAGACCGCAGTACCAGCAGCATCAACAGTCGGACTACTCTCAGCCGCCGCCGCCACCCTTCGGGCAGAATCAACAGAGGGCATCGTACGAACGGCCCGGGGGCAACCGCGGTCAAGTCCGTTCGTATGACGACAGCTTTGGCGGTGGTAGTGGTAAGGAGTACAGAGGGTCGTATAAGAACGACATAATGGATCAGCCGCCTACGAAGAAGCCGTTCGAGCCGGCGGGTCAGATGGCGCAACCTTCTCAATCTGCTTCAAGTTCCGCCTTCCCTCGCCCTCAGCAGCAACAGCAGCAGCAACGGCTCGACCCCGTTTCTGCGCCACCTGAGACACCTTTTACGCCTTTCGTCCCTCCTCCTCCACCCGTAGTCAGCACTCCAAACATCGCGCCCGATCCGACACCCTCCGCCATCCCTGCACCTACACCCGCCTCTGCCACACCCATTGCCGCTCCTCCTCCGCCGCCCGAGCCTTTCAACCCAACCACCTTTACCGCTACGACCCCAACCAACTGGACCTCCTTCCACCTCTTCCTCCGCACCTCTCACCCCTACTTTGCTTCCCTCCCTCGTCCACCCAACATGGACGAAATGCTCACTCTGTGCGCTCCTTCCGCTTGGATGTCTCTAGGTCAGCCTAGGGTCGCGATGGAGGAATTGGGCGAGAGGGAGAGGAAGTGGGTTGAGATGGTGGGTATGGCGGTTTTGGGCAGTATGCAGGGCATGGGGATGGTAGGGATGGGGATGGGGATGCAGGGAGGTGGTACTGGGACGATGGGAGGGACGGGACAATAGGAGAGTGAGGTGGGGTTCGTGGGTAAGGCTTTTGTAGGATACCGCGGCGGGGCACTTTTGGTTGTTGCCGAAAAACCAGCTTTTCCTTCTCTCTCTCTCCTCTCGTCCTTCTTACTGGAACAAGCTATCACATCTTGCGTCTTATCCTACGTATGAACTAGATGTGTGGGTCTTCGCAAACGCACTCGGCCGTCAAGTCTGCGAGGATCTTCTCTGCCGCCTCTGAATCAGCCTTCGCTACCTCAGACCTCACAAACTCAAGGAGCGCACCATGAGCTGCAGTCTCGAGCTCAATCAGTTTGACCAGCTCGTCACCGCTCTGCTCGCGACGGATGAAGTCGAGGGCCACACGACTGAAGTAGCGATGCAAAAGCAGATTCCACCACTTTTTCTTCTCGAGTTCCTCGCTTCCAGAGAGGATTCGGCTGCTCCACCCGGAGACGACGTGGAAGGGGTTGATCTCAATCTGAGGGAGCACTGGGATGTGGTTCAAGAGGGTGTTGGCGAAGTCGGGGTGACGGAAGAGACGTTGCCATTCTTTGGTGCGAATCTCGCGAAGGTATTGCTGACGAAGGGGGAAGGGGAGAGGCTTCGGAGAGTCTCGAGTCAGGTTGTCGAGGAACTCCTGCCAGCTTCGCGGTCAGTAACAGTGCGCACAGTGTCACTCAGTACCCAAAAAAGAGAAGGTCAAGTAGGAGGGAGGTGGAAAACCCACTCACCCTGAAGAACAAAGGATTCACCCCATGGACAAGGAAGAGACTCTCAAAGATGGTCATGATCTTTTTTGGGTCTTTGGCGGTGCGCAGAATCGAGTTTTGACAGATGGCTTCGACTTCGTCCTTCTCGAGTGGAGGGAACTGAAAGGGATTTGCGCGGTGTCCACAGACTTTCGAGTGCCAGGGCCAGAGCTAGAGAGACGAAAGGGGGAAACAGAGAAGCGTCAGTGCCTCCACTCCCGAAAGGGAGCGGAGAAAGGATTGCAAGAATGGGGACAAAGAGCTGATGAAGAGAGGCGAGAAGAGGAGGACTTACCAGCTTCTGATGCTCCGCAGAGCAAAAGAAAAGCTCGATTCTACTCTTGGCGCAGCGAGAACAGCGCAACTTGGCGCTTTCACCGCAGACGAGGCAGGGTTGACTAGAACAAGAGAAAGTCGACGAAGACGACGGTACAGACATGGTGGGGTGGCAAGGTTTTTGTGATGATCGCCTATGGAGCGTGAGTGAGTGTAGTTCACAGTCTATGTTCGACGATCAACGAGGAAAGGGAAGAAGGGGAAGAGAGGAGAAGAAGCTCGTCTTCATCTTATTGCCGCGGACATCTGTACTTTTCTTGAGCGTGCGCTGTTCGTGCTCGATGTATCTATATCCAATGTAGGTTCCCAGTCGATTGCAACCTGATCGCGAGGGAAGAGCTTTGAGCAACAGGCGCGCGGTTCTCCGTCAAATGCTGCCAAACCGAAGGAGCTCAAGAGTGCGATGGGAAATGGGACACCCGTCAAGCTACATCGCCCGCTTCGACTGACCTTTCTTGTGGCCCTCTTGTAAAGTCGCTGTAATGGCATGAGCTTCTGCCGGATGTGTACGAGCGAGACGTTCAAGCTCCCTCAGCATCGTCCGTCCGTCTCCGCCACAATGCGACAAGACCTGTGGGTCCCGCAACTCAAGGCAGAGGAGGGTGTAGTGTACGAGGGCATGGTGGGTGAGCGAGGTAGCCCACTTCTCTCCGTAGTCGACCCGTACGTTACTCATCATACCCGGGAGGGCAGGCGCCGTGAGCGAGAACGGGCGTTGTGTGGTCTGGCTTATCTCGAGCAACGATGCTTCAGAGTTGGTGAAGATGGATGAAGGGTCGGCATCGCTCCAGAACGTACGCAGCTGATGCAGTGTTTGAAGGATAATCTGCTCTACGTCGCGAGCCAGGGGCAATGACGAAGGCGCAGGGTGGAAAAGGTTTCGAGGAGTTCGATGAAATCAGGAAAGTTAGCACGGAGGTCCTCGCGGTAGAGAGAGAACAGCCGAGGTCGAGAGGAAGATGGGAAAAACGTGGGGAACCAGTCAGCCTACCTCCGTCTGGTCGGGGCTAACATGCACAAGACTACACAGACTGAGCAGTATGTTACTTGTGCCAGGTTCACCGCCAGGAAGAGTATCATGGAGATGGCTTTCAAGCACGGCGATTTCACCTGCCGAGAGTCGCGGCCAGAGAAAAGGATTGCAGCGTTGGCCGCAGACCCGTTTGTGAGTTGGCCAGATCTGCGCACCACTCCGTCAGCTCGACAATCTTGATGGAGGTCCATAAGAAGGAGGAGAAAGAGATGACGATGACTGACCAACTTCTGATGTGCCCTCGAGCAGAGGAACAGCGAGAAACCGCACCCTGCACAGGCGCCGCACATTTGCGTAGTCTCTTCGCCACATACGCTGCAGTCTCCCTTTTCGACTGAGCTCATCCAGTCGCTGGTAGGGATGTTTGACGAGGTTGAATGTTGTGGATCTGTGAAAAGTGAAGAATCAAGGGGATACGGAGACGTCGCTGGCCGCTACAGGCCCTAGCTGAACACTCGAATGGAGTAGTGGTATCGCCTTTCAGCCGGGACAGCGAGATCGACGTGCACTCGACAAGGTTGGAAAGAAAGAGAGCCAGCTCGCCTCGGCCCATAGAACCGGTGAATCGCCTTGGTCCGGCTGTGCGATGATGGATCCGACGTTGCGAGTGCACAATGCGAGCTCCGCTTAACCATCCTTGACCAAACGGGGGCGAACGTGAATTGCTTTGCCTTCGCGCGTCTCACGAGTCAAGGATGCAAAGAGACACTATGCATTACTCGATATCGGGTATTGGTATCAATACGCATGCTTGTGTATACAGCAGAGGTGGAGCGACGAAGAAGAAGAAAAAAAAGACCTATGAAAACCAGCTAACCAAAAAAAACCATCAACAGGAAAGAAAGGACGAAGATTGCGGAGATGACCTGAGTTCCAGGAGCAGAGGGAGGTAGGGGAGAGAGTGATTAGAAGACGAGGCTAAGCGCTCCGAAAGTGGCAGCAACGACACCGGCAAGACCCATCTTGACGCTAACAGCTCCGGAGTCAGCGTCAGTCTTGGAACCAGTGGTAGCGGCCTTGGAGCCCGAAGCGTTGGCGGCAGCAACGCCTTCGAAAGGTCCGACGGTAAGGTTGGCGGTGTCGAGGGAGAGGATGGCCGGACCGGCGAGGATCGAGTCGGCGAGGAGGGAGGGGCCAGTGGTCAGGAGGACATAGGCTTGGCCGGCGGTGATGTTTTGCGAAGGGATGTCGCAGGAGCCGTTCTCGTAGGTGGAGAAGGCAGAGGCGAGGCCGCTGCGGAGGGTGGAAAGGAGAGTTGGGAAGGTCAACTTCGGTGGTCCGGTTATCGTCAAAGCGGCCGCCGACGGAAGGAAAGGCAAAGAAGACTCACGAAGCAAAGCCACAGTAGACAGTGTCCTTGCCCTCAATGACGGATGAGTTGGACGGAACCAACTCGAGACGCTTGCCGATAGCAGGGGCAGCGGTGGTCACGTTGAGGGCAGGGTTGCCGGGGATGGTAGGGGCAGAGCCAGACGGGCAAGAGGTGAAGAAGGGAGAGACGATGGTGACGATGTTCGAGGCAGAGAGGGGAGTGTCTAAAGAGAAAGAGATGGGAGGCGCAGTGTGTCAGCACGATGAAGCAGAAGAGCTGGGTGGGACAGAAGCGCACCTGAGGGCTGGGAAGCAGGCTGGTAGCCGTGGATGAACTGGATGGCGGCGGCGTGGCGGGCCTCGACAGTAAGAATCGAGCCAGCGGCGGTCAGGTAAGCCGTGTTGTTGATCGAGCCAGCGGCGCCTGCAGACACGGACGAGCGTAAAGTCAATTACCGAAGACCAAGAAGGGAGGGAAAAGCATCAAGCAACGTACCAAGGTAAGCAGCCACGCCGACGTTCTCAACAACCTGCGAGAGACCAAGGAAGCCCTTGACATCGTCGGCACCCGGGAAGGTGTAGTTGCAAGCCTCGACGGGGGTGGCACCGGCAGCAGAGAGAGCGGTGGTGAGGAACTCGACGTGAGCCTGCTCGTCGGCGCCGACCTGCTTGACGACGTCGTAAACGCCGGGGTAACCGGCAGACTCGAAAGCCGAGGCGTTGAAGCGGGAGATGGCTGCAAGGGCACGAGCACAAGGTCAGTCACGGGGAAATTAGCGACAGGAAGAAGGAGAGACTGACCATCAGCGTAGAACTTGGCCTCGAGGTGCTCAAGGGTAAGAGCAAAGTTAAGGATGGTAACATCGTCGGCTGAAGGAGGAGGGCAAACAAACACCGATCAGCAAGGGCGACGCGTTGAAGGAGAAGGAAAACAACGCACCACCGGTGGTGACCGACTGGCGCTTGCCGAGCTTGTGGTTGCTCATCCGGTTGATGATGTCACGCTTCATCTGCTGAAGCTCCGAGGTAGGAGCGGGCGCAGCGTTGACGGCGGCAGCGGCGAGGGCAATGAAAGCGAGGGTGGAGCGCATGATGATATGCTAGTTGGGGTCGAAGTGGGGGTGGGAAAGGTAGAGAGCGAGGAAGGGAGTCGAGAGGTTGGATGATGAGAAGGGAGGAGAGAGAGAGGAAAGAGCAGCTCTTGTAGGCAGAGGCAGAGCCGACAGGACATGCCCATGCTGGTCCGCTTCGGAAGCAGGATTTTCATTTGACCAGAAGAATGACCATCGTTCGAGGAAAATAAGTTCGCGAAGGCCTAGTCTGCGCCCTGACTGAATGAAGCGGTGAGACGCGTGGGGGAGGTGGTTCGACGACGCGTCCACCACAACAGCGGAGCACGGGTCCTCGCGCTGTCGTTCGATGGCAGGAGCAGAAGCAGCATGCAGGACTGGGCGCGCAGGAGCAGGAAAAGATGCCATATATGCAAGCAAGTCGACATGGTGCCTCGCGGCGGCTTGTTTCCTGCCGGCGTCCTGCTGGTATGCTGGGCAGCGCGATGTTTGACGGGGTCGAGCGCGTCGAGTGCATATCTTTGGAATGCAGGAAAGCGATATGAGCTCGAGACGGAAATCGAGGAAGGAAGGGGACGATGAGGAGGAGACGTACGCGACAAGTACAGCACGGGGCACAGCCAGACTTGTTACAGCGTATAAAGCAGCATCGCAGCAGCTCAACAAGAGGACATACAGCACTGTAGGAGCGATGAGGGAGAGCATGTCAAACTCAGCGCATTCATCGACATCTGCTAGCTGCTAGCTGGTACCTCTACCGCTCGCTCTAGTCGCTACGAGAGATGTCAGGACCACCCTTCCAGCAATCCGCAGCCGGACCCAAGAGGCGCAACCGTGGCCCTCGCAAACCAAAGCCCACTTCTGCCGCTCAACCTTCCGCCCCTCATCTCGCCTCTTCTACTCCCTTGAGCCAAGCCAGTACCGTCACCACCCCTTCAGCTACTCCTCGTGCAGCCACGCCTGTCATCGCTGCGAATGGAGCGACTGGAGCTGGAGGCAACAAGACCTTCTCAGAGGTCAAGTTCGAGGATTTCTTCCAGAGGGGCGAACTCAGTCCGGCCACGTTTGAGGGGATAAAGAAAGGTGGGTATGTCAATTGCACAAAGGTGCAGGCGGAAACATTGCCCGTCATCTTGACTGGCATCGACGTGTGCGTTTCTACCTTTTCCCTTTTTCTCCTTGACCTGTCCGCGTGCTACTTCGGGCAATCTTTCCCCGTCTGACTATGCTCATGTCGAGAGCTAAACGACTGCTTCCTTCTGCCTACAGCCTCGCCCAAGCCAAGACCGGAACGGGCAAAACCCTTGGTTTCCTCGTCCCAACTATCGAACGTCTCCTGCGCGAACCGGTCCAGCCTCCCCGGGGCCAGATCAGCGTGCTCGTACTTTCTCCTACGAGGGAGCTGGCGATCCAGATCGAGGAGAGTGCGAGGACTTTGATGAGTGGGACGCCTTACAAGGTTCAACATGTTGTCGGAGGGACCAACATGAACAGCGAGAAGGGCAGGTTGGAGAGGGAAAGGTGTGGTGAGCTTGCATTCTCCGTCTCGAAAATGAGAACGACGGGTCACCGTATGCTCACATGCCTTCTCTGGTGCAGACTTCCTCATCGCTACTCCGGGAAGGTGCGCACCTTCTCCTTTCTCGCCTTCCCTCTCTCGCTTGCCTATCCTGCCTCTCATGGTGACCGGCAGTCGGTTAACCTGACGTTGAACTTCGTCCCCTCGTGCATAGGTTGGTCGATCACCTCGAGAACGGTACCTTGAGGACCAAGCTCTCGCAGCTTCGCTCCTTCATCCTGGACGAGGTGGGTGCCATTTCATTTCACCTCAGTGACAGGCACCATGTGACTGCCTCACGTGCTCTCCCATCCTGATCACGACCGCCCCATAATGCCCAAATGAACAGGCCGACCGCCTCCTCGAAGCCGGATTCCGTCGCGAATTGGAAAAAATCATTTCCTACCTTCCGACCCGTCAATCGGTCCCGCGTCAAACCCTCCTCTTCTCCGCAACGATCCCCCAGCAAGTGCACCAACTGTCCTCTCTTGCCCTTCTTCCCAACCACAGGTTTATCAGTACCATCCCCCCTGACGAGGAGAACACTCATGAACATGTCGAACAACTGGTTCTCCTCCCCGAGTCATTGTTTGATCTCTTCCCCCTCACCCTCGCAACCTTGAGGGACGAGCTCTCCCTTCATGGTGACAATACCAAAGTCATGGTCTTCCTCCCTACCGCTCGAGCAACCGCTTTGATCGCGCAGTTGTTCCAACACGCGAGTGGATTTGCGGAAAAGGGCGTGAGGATGTATGAGATTCATAGTAGGAAGAGTCAGAGTCAGAGGAATAAGGCGGCTGAGGAGTTTAAGAATGCGATAGGTGGGGTTCTGTTTAGTTCGGATGTGACGGCTAGGGGAATGGATTTCCGTGAGTGTCCTCTATTCTCTCTCTCGCTCTCTCTCTCCTTTTTGCTCGTTGCCACTCGCCCCGCTATAGGCTAGCAAGTTGCAGTAGTCTGGCGTCCGACACGCAATAAGGGTACTGACTATTTCCACCACCCTTTCGGTCCTCGCCCTCCGTCCGTAGCCAACGTCACCACCGTTCTTCAATGCGGTCTCCCCGCCTCAGCCGAGCAATACATTCACCGGTGCGTCCCCTCCCTCCTGTCCTCTCTGAAGATTGACCTGCCTCCCCCCAACTCACTCACGATATTTCCTTCCATCATCCAACGCAGTCTCGGTCGTACCGCCCGTGCCGGATCTTCTACCGCCTCGGCCGGCGGTCGTGGAATCCTCCTCCTAGCCCCCTTCGAAGCCTTTTTCCTCCAAAAACCTTTGATCCGTTCTTTGCCCCTCAAACCTCACCCTTCTCCTTCCCTCTCTCCCTCGCCCTCTTCGCCCTCCCTCAACTCGGCTAAACAAGAAGTGGAGAGGTTGATGCAACGGGTGGGGAATCAAGAGAAGGAACAGTTTTATGCGGCCAGTTTAGGGTTTTACAAAGCCGTTTTGAGGGACGCGTTCAGAGGTAGGGCCGAGGAGATGGTTAAGGTTTTCAACGAGTTTGCGACCAGTCACGAGGGGTTGGGGTGTGGAGAAGTTCCTGGGAGTGCGTTTTCTCTCTCTCTCTCTCTCTCTCGCGCGCGCTCTCTCTCTCTTTCCAAAGTCACATTCTGCTGTTTTATTCCTTTTCCCCCTCCTCTTTCTCTTCTCCACTCGCCTGCCTAGTCGTCCGATCCCAAAAATGGAAATGATGTACTGATTCTTCCTTTCTCTTTCTGACCCCTTCTCACCGTCTCACCCTCTCTCTCTCTCTCTCTCTCTCTCTCTCCCTCTCTCTTCCTCTTTTCCTTACCCCTAAAACAACCCGACTGTGCGTACCTGTCAGTCCTCGCTCAAACCGTCGGTAAGATGGGACTTCGAGGAACCCCCGGTCTGAGAGTCGTCTCTGCTCTTCCGGGCCAAGAAGGAGGAGGAAAAGGAGGAGGAGGAGGTCGTAGTGGAGGCGGTGGCGGGCGTGGAGGGCATGGAGGCGGTGGCGGGCGTGGTGGAGCGCGCGGAGGAGGAGGAGGAGGAGGAGGAGGAGGTTCTGGACGAGGTGGGGCCAGGGGCAGGGGAACGAGGGGACGGGGTGGACCGTAAAAAACTAGACGAGGACGACGGACGAAGCGCGGGGGGGGGAGGGGGGGAAACGATAGACGTCACTTTCACTCTCTGTGAAAAAAAGGGTAGAACACGAAAACAAAGACACGATCCGTCGCATAGCAAGATCTGACTTCGCATTTGCATTTCGCATTGTTGCAAGGTGTTTTCTGCTATCTTGAGAGTACACGACTGTCGACACGGCCTTTAGTTCGGCGAGACAAGCTATAGCAGCGAGCGAGATGCGAGAACGGGAAAACGCGTGTTCGAGGTTCTGAGGTACTCTAGTTGCGGAATGGAAAGGCGAAGCGAGGTGCAACGTGTAGGCTCACGACAACCATTAAATCAGGGGGACGGGAAAAAAACGAACAGCGAGAGAAAGTTATTGGGGTGACGGGGCGAATACGTACAGTGACGATAGGAGGATCAGACCGCGAACCTGCTCAGATCAGAGTTCAGGGGACGCGAGAAAGAGAGAGAGAACGAAGGAGAATCGACTGATCAGCTCTGAAAAACCTCCTCGAGATTTCGGAAGGCAGGCGAAAAAGGGGAAGCGGAAGGGAGAGACTTACATCCTGAGGTAGGCCAGTAAGAGGGCTCCGGTACCGGAGAGGACGGCGAAGGCGTATTGGAGGATGCTGCGAGGAGGGGGTGGGGGGGGGGGGAGGAGGTAACAGTGATGAGCTCGGCACTGAGACAAGCCAGCGGAGTAGGGGCGGTCGAGGACGAGCGCAAGGAAGGCGTTTTCGACCCGAAAAGGCGAACACAACATTTGCCGAGGAACCGTAGCAGAGGCTCACTTGAACTTGACGGCCTCCATCCCAGCCCTCAACATCCCAATCTCGCCCTCCAACCTCGTCTCGACCTCTCCCATCCGTCCTTCCCGGGTAGCCATCTCATCCCTTATCCTCCCCTTTTCCAAATTCAGATCCAACCTCACCCCAGCTTGAGTTCGACTGATCTCTTCTCGTAATTTGGTTTGCAATCGAGTGATGTCGCCCAGGAGACGTTCGTTTTCGGCTCGGAGGTTGATGAAATCGGTTCGTTCCGAGAGTTCGAGGGATTGTTTCAGGGCGGAGAAGTCCACCTATGTTCCAAGGTTGGAAAGGAAATCGGGTGATAAAGAGGGCGATGGGGTGAGGGTAGATGGGTCAGTATACCCAGTTGTAGGGCTTTCGTCCGGAGGAGATGAAGAAAAGCAGGCAGCCGCATGAGGGCTGGCGGACAACGGAACGCACCTTCTGTCGGTCGTGATGCTGCAGGGAGCGGAGAATGTGGGGTCAGTATGTAGGTCAAGAAAAGAAGGGAGAGGTAAAAGAGTGATTGACCTTGTAATGTTCCTTTCGACTGACCAAGCCCTCCTGCATGCTTCCGAGACTCTCTTGCATGATGTCTTCGAGGGTGTCTACGACTCCTTCGGCTTGCTGTTGAGACAGACCGTGGGATTGGAGTCGGAGGAGGGTCGAGTGGGTGTCAAAGTAGTCTGTGGGAGGGGGAGTGACACGAACAGAGTCAGTGAGTGGCTTGGAGTGCTAGAGGGAGAGGGAGAGGGAGAGGAAGAGGGAGAGTTACGGTTTGCGGGGGTGAGGGGTGAGGTGGTGAAGGGTCGACGAGGAGGAGTGGGCCAAGGTAGGCGGGTAGCTGGTGGCCTGGTTGCAGTGATTATGGCAGTTCTGAGCATGTCTGTAGAGCGAATGTCAGGGAGTGAGAGGGAGTAATCTGAGATTACTGTAGAGATGAGAAACGAGCTGGTTGCGTTAAGGATCGCTAACTCTGAATTCACTCACTGGGCTACGGGTGCGGCTCTCGGACTGGGATACAGGCTGGTATGGAGCTCAACCTGGCAGCTGGGGTACCAATCAAGGGCACGTCCGCTTTTCCCTTTTCCTTCTCCCCCCACTTGGTTAAACTCGCTCAGTCTTCTCCCTCGTTCCACTCCTGACCGCTGTTCCAATCCACTCGATCGATGCAATTACACCCCAACCCCCCCGTCTGTCCCATTTCTCAGCCTTCACCCGCTCCCTCCAAACCCTCCTTCGCCTCTCTTCCCAACCCGCAGCCGCCGACATTGACTTTACCTGCACCCCAACCCGCCTCTCCATCTCGGTCGTAAACCCTTCAAGAACCGCCTTTGGCGTCGCCCACTTTTACGACCGCTTCTTCGACCACTACTCGGTACAGGAAAATCAATCAGGCCAGGCCTTCAAGTTTGCCATCACGGGAAAGGTACACCCACACCCTCATCCCGCCCCTTGCTCTCGGCTCGCGACCTGTGCTGTGCTCAGCTCACCGACCGCACGCTACCGCAGGCCCTCTTGAACGCCCTCAAACCTCGCACCTCCTCACACGTCGAATCCATCTCCATCTCGGTAGGTCCAGACGATCCCGGCGCCGCCCTTCCACCACCCCAGCACCATCATCAACAACAACAACGAGGCACACGGGACAGAGATGGGAGGAGTGCCGGTGAGAGTAGCGATGGCTTGTTCAAGGGGTTGCCTGGGGGGAAAGAAGTGTTTGTGGGCGGAGAGGCAGAGTGTAGGGTGGTGGTTAGGGTGTTTTGCAGGCATGGTACGTCCGTCGTGTCGTCCCAATTCCCGTCACTTGCCCTAAGCTCCCTCTTGTCTTTCCCCCTCCCACCTTTTTCGATATCGTCCTCCCACCCCCCATCTCCCCCTCCTTTCCATCTCTGCACCGGAACGTTCACTTCTCCTCCCTTTTTACCATCCGCACTCCTATGAAACCCTTGCAGGCGTGATCAAGACTCACCGCCTGACCTATTCCAACCCGAATGTCAACAATTGGGCCAAATTCGACAAGGACAGTTGCACGAGTAGCTGGGTTGCCAGTGGAAGGGTTTTGCGGGATTGGTCTGCTTCTTTCCATTCCCCCCTCCTTCCCTACTCTCGTGTTCGTCTAGGATCGTATCGACCTTGCTAATCTCCCCATCGGGTTCTCTTTTCGGTACGACAGGCTAGATCATTTCCACGTCAGAGGAGGTGGTGGCGGAGCGGGAAAAGACGGATCAGGCGGTGGTGGAGCGGGAGATGAGATTACGTTCTACCATTCCAGCCTAGAGTGTCGTTTGAAAAGTTTCAACGAACTGGAAGGAGCTGGAGGGGGGTTTGAAGGTTCGTTCTCACTTTTCTTTTCTTTTCTTTTTTTCCCAGCTCCTTCATGTTGACTCTCCCCGATCTCCGTCGTCTTCGTGCTCGTGAAACTGACATTGATGTTTGATGCGCACGCAGCTTCCGATTCACTTCATTCGAGACCTCTCTCGACAGAACTCATCGTCGACGTAGAAGATTTCGATAGCTACGACGTGAATCCAACTTCTTCTTCTTCTTCTTCTTCTTCTTCCACGGGATCTGCTGGAGGAGGAGGAGAGGGAGGCGGGGGCGTCGAGGTTGTAACTTTTGGGTTGAAAGATTTCAAGGTGCGCCCCCTGCTAGCCTTTCTTTGCTTTCCCCTTCCCCCCCCTGTCCCATTCCCGACGCCTTCGCCCTTTCCTCTTGCACCTTTTTTGACAAACACTCCCGACACCAACGCGTTCACTGCGGGAAACAGAGTATCGTAACCCTCTGCGACTCGACCTCCTCCTCCTCCTCCTCCTCCTTTGCGTCCCATCAGCATTCTTCCACCTCCCTCCCCCTCACCGCCCATTTCACCACCGGAGGTAGACCTCTTCTTCTCTCCCTCTCCTCCAGTCCTTCGGGACCGGGGGGGTCAGGGGGGTTATGGGAAGCGAGGTTTGTGATCGCTACTACCGACTACGATAGCGGCGGAGGCGGAGGAGGAGGAGGAGGAGGAGGAGGAGGAGGGTCGACGGCCTCTTCTGCCCCAGTCAAGAGAGAGGACAAGAGTAAGAGTGCGAGTTTGCAGCCTCGACCTCGAAATCCTCCACCGGCACAAGCTGTGAGGAACAAGGCGCACGGTCAGGCTGGGCAGGAAGAACTGGGAGAAGAGGTTGGCGAAGGAGGTGGTGGTGGTGGTGGTGCGCAAGGGGGACCTGGACCGGCTACTACCGCTGTCAGACTTGCCGCTGCGGCTTCCAAAAACTCCCGACCTCTTTTCAACGCTCCGACACCTTCACCCGCCCCTCCTCCTTGTCAGTCCCAACCGCATCATTACGCTGTTTCTCAGGCTCGACCTCCCCCTTTCCCTGCGGCCAGCAAGAACACGCAAGACATGGAGGACGACGACGAGGACGAGTATTATGGTGGAGGGATGGACGATGAACAGATGTTTGAGGATTTGGAAGGTGCTTGGGAAGAGATTGATCGGCTGAGTCAAGTACCACCTCCTCAAGGGCCGCCGCCGGTTCTGCGAAAGGACAAGGACAAGGATCCGGTCAAGGAGGGTGCGAAAGCGAAGGAATTGGTTAGGGATACTTCGGAAGCGGGTCCTTCGACGTCGTTGAGAGATCAAGGGACAGTTGGCGGGACAGGGGAAGAGGGAGGGAGAGAGGGAGAGAGGCGAAACAAACAAGAAGGAGGAGAAGATGAGGAGGAGGAGGCTGAACCGGATACGGAGGATGAGCAAGAGGAGGAAGGAGGAGGAGGAATAGGGCCGACGCAGCTCGGGCCAACGCCTCGGCCTGAGGAAGGGGATGGAGGAGGGGGAGGGGGTGAAGCGGAAGATGGAGTCAGACCGGCGAAGAAGGTGCGGTTTCGGTTTTTTTCTTTTTCTTTTTTCTTCCTGACTCTTCCTCTCTCTCTCTCTCGCTGCTCTTCGTCTACTCCACGACCGAGGGAGTCGCCGCGTCTATTCGCACTCAAAATGAGCGATACTGACTTGACTTGTGGGACACTGCAGGCGAGATGGAATTTACTCGGAGACGATTTGTAGCAGGGCGTAGATGCATTCCTCGAAACTCGCGTGTGTCGCACTTTGCACGGCGTCCGCACAGTGTATAGTAGTCAAGCGCCGGGCCATAACTGTGGAGTAAGCCTATCAAGTCTTGACACGCAAAACGCCAAAAAGAGATCGTAAATCCAACGTGCACACATCTCCGCAACTAAGTTATACCAAGCGTCACCTCCTCCCTCAAGCAGCAGGATACCTCCCCTTAGTCATGAACACGTCCCAAATCCTCGCCCCAACCTTGCCCTTGATCCCTCGTGTCCCACCATCCCCCAACTCTTCCACCACAAAATCCTCCACCTTCCTCCTCTTGCCCTTGGCAGCCTTGCCTCCCTCCTCCTCCTCCAATCTCCGATTCTCCTCCTCCACCTCTCTCTCAAACTTTTTAGCCTCCTCGAAAAACCTTCCCGGAGTGTCCCACCTCGCCAAAAACTGAACCGCCTTTTCCGCGCCGATTCCATTGACCCTTTGAACCATGCTCGCGAACTGAGTTTTCAGAGTGAGGGCGGCGTCGGGTTTGTTGAGGGCGGAAAAGGAGGCGTAGGTTGGGAGGTAGCGGGTTGCGTTGGTTAGAGGGGAGGTGCGCAGGTGGGATTGGAGGGAGAGGTAGGTTTGACGGTCTATCAGCGAGTCGGGGATGATGTGAAGAGGGGAACCCTGCGAGCATAGCATAGACGAGGTCTCGACTTGTCAGTCCGTCATTCGGGATCGGAGAGAGAGCAGGACCCGGAACGCACCTCATACTCCTCCGCCATGACTTTGGTTCGGTTTTTGAGCCAGTTGATCGTGTCGGCGATGTTGGCGCTCTCGTGAACGAAGAAGCCATCGTTGACTTGGAGTTGGGATTTGCACGTCCAGATTTGTTTGCCAAATTTCTCGTCTGTTTTGATCGAGGTAAAATGTAGATCATGTATCATGACAGCGTGGAGAGGACCGATGCAAGCGAAGGGTCAGCGTGATGGAAGTACTAGAGGAGAAGGGGAAGACGCACATTGCGCGGCGGTGTCGTACTTCTCGATCAAGTAGATGCGGTTCGAAATGCCCGAATCCTTGTACCGGAACTATATTTCCAGATCACGCACGCAAGCACCATTAGCCTAGTCCTTCTCCCTGGAGTACGAGAACCGACGAAAAGCGGGAACGTGCCTTCTGCCCAACATACCTCCCATCAATGATACTCGAACAAAGATCATCCAACCTCTTCCTCTCGACAATCGCATCCAACACGACATCCCCCCCTTCCCCCTTGTCCATCGGTCGATCCTTGTCCCAATCCCACCTCCTAGCAACCCAAACCATATCCCCCAAAACCAACATTCTCCTCTCAGTCCTCACGCCCAACTGTTCCATCTTGTCACACAACTCTACTCTCTTTCCTGCTTCTCGAGTTCCTTCGCGAGAGTCGACGATGAGGATTACTTTGAACGAGTGGGCGGGCCAGATGGTTGGAGTGAAGGAGGGGGGGACGTAGGTAGAGGGAATTAGGTGAGAGGTGACGGGGTCGAGGGGGTGACGGTTGATTATTAGGCCTTTGTGTGTGCTGGATGAGGCAGTGAGAGGCGCGTCGAAGGAGGTGTAGAGCGGAGCGGTGGTGGAGGTTGAGCGGGGGAAAGAGTGAGCGGAAGAAGGGGGTCGTGCAGCTGGGGTCGTATTTGCTGATGGGCGGGCAGGTGCAGTCGCAGCAGACGTAGAAGTAGGTCGCGAAGTTGGTTTCGAGGCGACGGCAAGAGCAGTCGATGCGGAAGCTGAGTTCGAAGTCATTTGAGAAGGTCGACTCTTCCTTGCCCCCGATGCCGATGCCGCCTCGTCAACACTCCCGCCAGCAGGAATGGCAGCCGCCATCTCATCCACCACAGTCTGTTCCGCACCCAACCTCCTAACCTCCTTGGGCGCCTCATACATCTCCTCCGCCCTTCTCTTCCTATTAGGTTCCCTAAACCCAGCCAACAAACTCTTGACTGGATCCAGTCGTTCTTTCTCCTTCTCACCGTGTCCCCTTCCAGTCGCTTCTCCCTTATGACCGCCACCGCCACCGACCTCCACAGCTACTCCAGGAAACCCAGGCGCCCTAACCGCCCCCACCCTCTCCCTCATATACGCCGTCTTGGTCTTTCCCCCAGGCAATTCCTTCCCAGGTGGTCGCACCAACACCAACGAGGAGGGCCGAACGAGCCCACGGACCATGGCGTGCAGGTCTTGAGCTAGGCGGTATTCGATTCGGTAGAGGGTTTCAAAAGGGGGCGTGGAGGTTTGGGAGACTTCGGCCAGGTGACGATGGGGGGTACGGGCGTCGTCTGAAGAACGGAGGAGAATGGGTGGAAGGCGAAGGAGGAACATGAGTACGAGAAAAGGATCTGAAGGTAAAAATGAAAGACGTACTTTCAGTCAGGTAATAGTATCCGAAGGCTGAGTCTGCGGGGCAAACAGGCGGAGCCACGAACCATGCACGAGTCAGTCCTGACTCCCCTAGCTTGCTTCAAAGTCCGACGACGTACCAACGTTCATAACCCCACCAACATTCTCCTCAACCTCCCTCGCATGCTTGTTCTTCGCAGCGGCGTACATCCCGCTCGCCGCCTTCCTCCCGTCCATCCCGGTCCCTCCTCCCCCGCCTCCGATTGCGGCATCTACTCCTTCGACAGACTGTCCATGTCTCGCCAACGCCGCCTCTCCGGCTGCTCGTCTCGCGACCGCCGCCGGATCCAGATCCCTCGCTCCTGCTCTTCGAGGTGGAGCTGATGACGAGGAAGGGGAGGAGGATGACATGGCCTGTTGAGACAAAGACAGAGATTCCCTCATAGCCTGCCTCAGTTGCGCTTGAAACTCAGCTTCTTCATCCCGGTGTCCCCCATCTGCTCCTCCTCCTTCCCCTCCTTGGCCTTGATCTTCTTCGCCCGCTTGAGCAGCAGGGATCTTGAGAAAATCAGGTGTAACTTCCCTCCTCCTCCCTCCCATTCCAAGGGTTGCGGCATGAATCCCATCCGGTGGACGAATCCCACTCCCCGGTCCTCCGATGATCATAGGTGGAGGTCGAGGTCTCTTTCCCCCGACTACCCCTCCCCCTGGTCCTCCTGATCCTGCTCCTCCGCTTCGCAGGTTATCCAATCCGCTGAACAAATCCCCCACTCCATCTCCACCTCCACCTCCACTACTCGGGTGTCCCCCTCCGCCACCCCCAGCCCCTCTCATCCCACTACTCGAAGGGTGCGCAGCAGAGGAGGATGAAGTAGGAGGTGCAGGTTTATGCAACCCCACTCCAGCGGCGGGAGCCAATTTCTCGGCGAGAGAGTAACCGGATGGAGTAAGGGCGTATTTGGCTGGTCGTCGGTTGTCGGTGGTGACGAGGTTTTTGCCAGTCACTGCGGAAGCGAGTAGTTGTGTGAGTGAGAGGAGAGAGAGGGGAGTAGAGGAGAGAGAAGGGTGGAAGAAGGGAAGGATGGTGATTAGAGGACATGGAAAAGAAAGAGCCAGAAAAAAGGAAGACAAGGAAGCTCACGCGTCTTCATCCCATTCCAAGCACTGTAGCTAAACGCCCCACCACCCTGAACCTGACCCCCTCTCATCGCCGTTCCCGTCTCAAACGGCGCAGTCGAATACTCGGATCCAACGTCCATGATCCTCTGTTTCGTCGTCCAGCTCTCCCGTTCCTCAAAGGTGCAGCAGAGGTAGAGCGCGAGGAGAATGGCGTAGGATCCGGAGGATTGGCGAGGGATGTAGGTACGTTCTTTCTTTTCGCCTGACTTGTTAGGTTTGCTTTTGGGTTTGGCTTTGCCTTTGCCTTTTCCTCCTTGATCCCCTTCGTCGTCCTCGCCTTCCTCTTCCTCGTCGTCTCCCTCATTCCAAGCATGTCCATCAGGATGAACCTGGAATCCCAATCCCCCTCCGACCGCTGCTCCACCCACCGCTCCTGCCGCACCTGTTCCTGAGCCGGAAGCGACCGCCCCCCTTTCCGCCGCCGCAGGAAGATCAACTCCCATAGCCTTCAACCTCCTCGCATACCTCGGATCATCCTCTGGAGCTTGGTCGGTTTCCGCCTGGGCGCGTTTCCGAGAAGGACCGACGGGTGCGAATTTGGGTTTCGGTTTCGATGGGTTCGGGGCGGCTTTAGCGTTCGAGCGAGGTTTGCTCGGGGAGGGAGCTGTTGAGAAGAGCGGGACAGAGTTAGTGGGGGAGACGAATTGGGGGAGGAGCGGGAGGAGCGCGAACCGCGGTCGGGCATCTCTGTTCCGTCGTGTTCGCACTGCTCTTTTAAGCGTTTTGTGAGGTGGGCGACTACCTTTGGTCCTACGCCTGTGAGTTGTAGAGCTTCATCTGGATGGGTGAAGGGGATTGGACAGCAGCGGAGGGAATTGGCGGCCTGTGGGCGTACCAGAAAGGATGTCAACATGAAGACGACGAGGCAGAGGAGACGGGGGAGAGAAGAGTACCTTTTTGTAGGATTGGACGGCTTTTTCGCCCCTCTCATCTGCTTTGTCTACGAGTTGCTGTACCCATTCCACCCATTGAGGGTTGCCGGGTTGGAGTCGAGGTGGCATGGGTTGGAAGAGAGATCGAGACAGGTGAGGGTTGGGGAGGGTGTCGAACACCTCAAGAAGCGCCGGGAGTGGGTGGTGAAGGTGTATCCAAGCTGCTTGACTAGTCTGATGGGGTACTTGGCTCGACGGGGTCAGAGTTGAAGGAACGTCTTGAACGAGTTTATGTAGGAGAGAGAGTTGAACGCGTTTCCACTTCCGCAACTTGATCTGACAGCTCATCTACACTATAGACGCTATCTATAATGTCCTCTCAAGAGCCCAACCTCGACGAGATCTACGCGTTCGCTGTCCAGTTGGCCAAGGACGCCGGACAACTGATCCTCGATGGCAGCAACAAACGATCTCAACCTGCAACTACAACGACTACTGCAGAGAACAGTGTACAGACAAAGAAGAACAGGGTGGACCGTAAGCCCCCCT
Source organism: Rhodosporidiobolus odoratus (assembly GCA_034387635.1). Taxonomy (NCBI): domain Eukaryota; kingdom Fungi; phylum Basidiomycota; class Microbotryomycetes; order Sporidiobolales; family Sporidiobolaceae; genus Rhodosporidiobolus; species Rhodosporidiobolus odoratus. Next base: position 128,561 of record JAOANU010000023.1, read on the forward strand.
CCTTTGTCCTCCCTCGTCTGTCCCTGTCACACCTGACCTTTTCACCGCCCCACTTGCTCTCCCGACTTTCGCTCAAAACAGTGGTTACCGAAACAGACCAATCCGTTGAAAAGTTCATCAAAGAACGCATTGCACAAACCTACCCCGACTTCAAATTCATCGGAGAAGAGAGTTTCGCTGGAGGGGAAAGGGTCGAGTTGACGGATGAACCCACTTTCATCGTGGATCCCATTGACGGCACCACCAACTTTGTACGCCGTCCAATTTCACTCTGCACCTTCGAGACAAGCTCCCTGACTGACGCCGTCGTGTCTCCCGCTTCCCGCTCCAGGTGCACGGTCTCGACTTTGTGCGTCTCCTTTTCGCTTCGCCATCCAGGCTTGTGGTCTCGATTCCCCCCGGGTTCTTCGCTCGTTACCTTCTCACTGTGCTGACAACAGTGCCTCACCACAGGTCTGCTGCTCAATCGGCTTTACTTACAAGCAAATCCCCGTAATCGGGTACGTTTCCCTCCGTCTCTCCGCTGACGGTCTTCGAGTCAACCCCTCGACCTCTTGCCATCGACCGGGATTTTCGTCCCCCGGCGTACTGACCTTGACCATCACCTTCCACCCACCTACAGCGTAATCTACAACCCCTTCCTCTCTCACCTCTACCACGCCCTAACCTCCCACGGAGCCTACCGCACCAACACCCTAACCTCCCTCACCCAGCGCCTCCCCCTCGCTCCTCCTCTGCCACTCGCAAGCCTCGGAGACGCAGTCATCGGAGTGGAATGGGGCAGTGATAGGAGTAAGAAGGTGGTTGAAAAGAAGGGGAGGACGTTTATGAGGCTTGCGGGGGATGGAAGAGAGGGGGAGGTCGAGGGGGGTGTTATGGCCCATAGTTTGAGGAGTGTCGGGTGCGTTGCTGACCTTCTCCTTCCTCTTCCCGCCGCTTCCCTACTTTCTTCTTGCGCTGAGACCGGTGCGGCCGCGTTGGCCGGCTTCGACTCTGATACTTATTTTCCTTCTGCCCATATGTATCGTACAGATCTGCCGCCCTCAACTACTCGATGGTAGCCTGTGGTCAACTCGACCTGTACTGGGAAATCGGATGCTGGTCGTGCGTCGTCTCCTTCGTACCTTTCTCCCCAGGCTTGCTCTCTTGTCATATACGTCGAGCCGCGCACTTACCCCATCCATTCATCAATGACGCGTTCAGATGGGACGTCTGCGCCGGAACGGTCATCGCCCGAGAAGCAGGTGGAAAAGTTTACGGTTCGTCTCACGCCTTCCTTGTTCCCCCTCTCCCTCCTCGAGTTTCTCGCACGCACTCATCCCGCTCCCCTGCACTTCTCTTCGCCCCTCGTACGGTCCCCCTGCAAAACCGACTTCCCTTCCTCCCTCACCTCCTCACACTCGATCTTCCTCTCAGGTAAATCCGGCACCCCCTTCCAACCTCAAGACCTTATGGGTCACCATTTCTTTGTCGTCCGTGCGATTGCCGATACGGTTGATGAGAAGGGGGAGGTGGTGGAGAAGGGGGAGGAAGGGCAGGATAGGATTGCGAGGAGGTTTTTTGAGGTGGCTGAGGAGTATTGAGCAGGGGGATGATCAGAAGAGGATGGGTTGGAAGACTGAAGTATAGGTGAACGATCGTCTACTCAAGTCAGGCGAGAGCAGCGCGTCTGAGCCTCTGAGCGCCTTGTGATAGTGGCAGCTCCTTCATGAGGGAAGTGACAGAGGTTGACGCGGGAAACAGGAGTGGCGCGAGTGAGTGGTCTGTCGGGCCGCCTACATTGTACTGCTGCTGACGCTCGAGAAGGCTTCGGGTGTGAATGAGCTGATCGACAGGAGATGCTAGGGATCGGAGGGGACGTGACTTTTCCTCCTGCCCTCCTGTCCTCCGTTCTTCACCATCTCCTCACCTTGAGCATGCAGAAACAGCTGGGTCCGAGCAGTGGATGTGCATGCACGTCGTCAGACCCTCGGCTTGGCATCTCGTACGATGTTGACTGACGCCGCCCGGACTATTCAAGTTTTTCCCATCATGCCGATTCCGGTTCGAGCCAGGTCAGTCATGTCCTGTCGGAGCCGGTGGGAGAGAGTATAACAGCCGTCGACGCCTGCCCTCTGCTCTCTCTTTCCTTCACATCACCCTCAGCTTCCCTCCACTTCTCTTCTATAACGCTCTCTCCCTCTTCACGTCTTTTCTTACCATCCCCACACTCGTTACTATTACTATGCGCTCCACCCTCGCTTTCATCGCCCTCGCCGCTGCCGCCGTCAACGCTGCACCCGCTCCTACCTCGGAGCTTCAGCAGATGAAGCGCGACATTATCAACCGGATGAGCAACCACAAGCTCGGCAAGCGCCAGTCGGTCACCACCGGTGGTGCGTTGTTCTCCTTCTCCTTCAACGCGTCGCCCTTGCTGATCGGTGTTTGTTTGCCCTCCTCCTTCAGCCGACGATGTTACCATCCTTAACTTTGCTCTTACCCTTGAGCACCTCGAGGCCAAGTTCTACGCTGATGGTCAGTCTCTCCTGCTTCCTGTCGCTAATTTTCCCGTGACTGACCTTGTGCTCGTGCCCTTGCAGCCATCTCCCGCTTCAACGCCTCGGCTTTCGAGTCTGCCGGTTACCCCGGTGTTTACGACGTCGTCAAGCAGGTCGGCGCCGACGAGCAAGCCCACGTCGAGTTCCTCACCACCGCTCTCTCTGCTGCCGGTGCCACCCCCGTCGAGGCTTGCAACTACACCTTCCCGGGTGCCGACGATGTCAAGGGCTTCCTTGGTCTCTCGCAGGTTGTTGAGAACGTCGGCGTGGCTGCTTACCTTGGTACGTTGCTTGATGCTTTTCCCTCCCTTCTTGGTCTTCGGTAATTGACTTTACGCTCGTCCGTGTCTGCAGGCGCCGCTGGCTCGATCAACAACACGGCTTACCTGACCGCCGCTGGCTCGATTCTTACTGTCGAGGCCCGCCACGCCGCCGCCATCCAGTTCATCCACGGCTACCAGCCTGCTTCCCAGCCCTCAGGTGCGCTTCTGTCCCACCCAGCTCTTCTGCTTCATCGTGCTGACACACTGCGCCTCCCATCTCTTTCTCTTTAGACACTCCCCTCTCTGCCTCGAACATCGTCACCATCGTCTCTCCCTTCTTCACCTCTTGCCCGTCTGGCTCTGCCCCTACTATCCCCGGCAACCCTGCTCTCAACGTGACCACCGCTGCCCCTGCTATCGGCAAGCGTCTCGAGTTGGTTCCGTCCAACTCTTCCGTCATTGAGGGCAAGGACACTGTCTACTGTGGCTTTGCTTCGTGAGTCTTCTTTGCCTTTCCTTCCGTCGGCGGCCGCCTTGACGATAACCGGACCACCGAAGTTGACCTTCCCAACTCTCCTTTCCACCCTCCGCAGCGGCCTCGCCTCTGCCTTCTCCACCTACGAGAACGGCTCCTGCGACATCCCTTCGCAAAACATCACCGCCGGCCAAGCCTATGTCCTCCTGACCACTGGCCCCTCCCTCCTCGCCGACTCGATCCTCGCCGGTCCGGCCATCCTCTCGCTCGACACCGCCAACCTCACCGTCGGTCCCTTCGACGGCGCCGCTGCTTCTGGTACCGCCGGTGCCAAGCACGCTGTTGCTACCGGGGCCAATGACGCGACTAACTCGGGGGCTGCGTCGGTCAAGATGGGTCTTGCGGGCGCTGCTGTCGCCGCTTTCGGGGTGCTTGGCCTTGTCTTCTAGGGACCTAGCTCGACCTCCTTCCCCTCTCGCCGGTGCATCACCGCCATTTTTTCGCTTTCTATACTTGTTCCCGTCGTCGTTACTCTGGTTCTCTTTGCATTTTGAGTCGCAGCAGCGTTTGCCGCCTTTCCGCGAGATTGCCTAGTCACGTACGTCTCGATGGGGCGACCAGCTTCGCTCCAGTTCTCCGCGCGTTCACCACACGGAGACTGGAGAGAATATTTGCGAAGCCCTGCGGGCTCATGCTGCTGCTATCCCTCTGCCCGTTCCGCATCTGCGCCCAGGGACACGCAGTAACCTCCAGGTCTTGTAGAGCCCAGCTGGGTGCACGCGGACTCACGCACGCGACGAGCGACCGCCAGCTGCTTCCTCTTTTCACCCTCCGGCACATCTCTAAAAGGCTTCGTCGTTCATTTCCTCCTCGTTTCCGCCGGTCCCACCACCGTTCACGATGCTCTGAGCTCTCATTTCTTCTCTTGTCCCGTGTTCCCGCTCGCCCAACTAGACATCTGACTGGCCGAAAAAGCTTGCTGCTTGTGTATGTGCAGGACAATGCATCAATCCCAAATGTGCGACACATGGCAGCGCAATAGGCTTTCTCGCACGGTCGCGAACAGACCGCTCGCCTCCCCGAAGAACATTGAGAAAGAAACACCATAATTTTTTGCCTTTTCACCTCGCACGCCAAACCCACCCACCTCCGTCATGCACAGCGACACACTTTCTCGCGCACTACAAAACAACGACGAGAGAGAGAGAGAGAGAGAGAGAGAGAAATGAGAAAAGTGCGCCGCCTCGCCCGCCATATCTATCCTTCACACCGCTCCGATCGACTCGTCTACCATTTAGGCAGAGACGAAAGAGGAGACGTGCTCCTGAACGGTCTTCTTGAGCTCGGCGTCGAGTTCTTCCAAAGTCACAAAGTCAGCACAGAGCAGGTGGAAGGAGAACCGAGAGAAAGACTCACCCGGGGTCATGGTACCCTGGTTGACCTTCTCCAAGAGCTGCTGGTTCGCCTTAAGGGCAGCCTTGAAGGAAGCCTCCCACTCACCGATCTCTACAAGACACGCAGGGATGACCGTGATCAGTACTGTGCGAGGACAAGAGGGAACAGCAAGTGAATGTGAAAAACGTACTGTCGACAGGGACACGGTCGAGGAGACCGTTGACACCGGCGTAGATGATGGGGACCTGAACCTCAATGGGGAGGGGCTGGCTGTGAAGCTCGACAGGAAGGGTGGAGGAGGCGGGCAAGGCGGAGGGAGAAGGGTGAAAAAAGTGGTAAAAATGGATTAGTCGAAGTCGGAGGGGACAAAGGCAAGTTCGAGTACAAAAATCCGTCAGCATGCGGCTTTGCAGTTTGAGGCATGTGAAAAGCAATACGCACTACTGGCCTTGCTTCAGGAGCTCAGTGAGACGCGAACCACGGTTAAGGAGGAAACGAGTGGAAGCGTCAAGGTCGGAACCGAACTGGGCGAAGGCCGCAACATCACGGTACTGCGCGAGGTAGAGCTTGAGGGAACCGGCGACCGCCTTCATGACCTGTGGAGCGTCGTGTCATAGTTAGTACGCGCGTGCTGATTCGAGAGGTCGTATGAGGGAGACGAGACGAACCTTGGTCTGGGCAGAAGATCCGACACGCGAGACCGAAAGACCGACGTTGATGGCGGGGCGGACACCCTTGAAGAAGAGCTCAGCCTCCAAGAAGATCTGGCCGTCACTGCAAGCGAGAAGAGAAAACAACAGGGAGAAAAAACCGGCAAAGTCAGTCTCGCCCCTACTTCTCGCAAAGGACGGGAGAAGACGAACGTGATGGAGATGACGTTGGTGGGAATGTAGGCAGAGACATCACCACCCTGGGTCTCGATGACGGGGAGGGCAGTGAGGGAACCGCCTCCGTGCTTGTCGGAAAGCTTGGCGGAGCGCTCGAGGAGACGAGAGTGGAGGTAGAAGACGTCTCCGGGGTAGGCCTCACGTCCAGGAGGACGACGGAGCAGGAGGGACATCTGACGGTAGGCGACGGCCTGCTTGGACAAGTCGTCGTAGATAATGAGGGCGTGCTTGCCGTTGTCGCGGAACCACTCGCCGATGGCGGTACCGGCGAAGGGAGCGAGGTACTGAAGGGGAGCGGCCTCGGAGGCAGTGGCGGCGACAATGATGGAGTACTTGAGGGCGTCGTTCTCCTCAAGGGTCTGCACGAGCTGGGCGACAGTCGAACGCTTCTGGCCAACGGCGACGTAGATGCAGTAAAGCTTCTTCTTGTCGTCGTTGCCGTCGTTCCACCTCTTCTGGTTGAGGATGGTGTCGATGGCGACAGCGGTCTTACCGGTCTGACGGTCACCGATGATCAGCTCACGCTGACCACGGCCGATGGGAACCATCGCGTCGACCGACTTGAGACCGGTAAGCATAGGCTCCTTGACGGAGGTTCGGGGAAGGACACCCGGGGCCTTGACCTGGGCACGGCGGCGCTCAGCGGCCTCGATGGGGCCCTTGCCGTCGATGGGGTTACCGAGCGCGTCAACGACGCGACCGAGCATGGCGGGGCCGACGGGGATGTCGACAATGTTACCGGTACGCTTGACCGTGTCGCCCTCTCGGCTGGACAAGGGAGACTCGGGTCAGTATAGTGGGGGAAAGGGGAGAAAGTGGCGGAAGAAGAAAAGTATACGCACATCTCGCGGTCGTTACCGAAGATGGTAACACCGACGTTGTCAGCCTCCAAGTTCAAGCACATGCCGCGAACGCCCGACGCGAACTCAACCATCTCCTCGGCTGCACATTGATACCCTCGTCAGTACCAGGTCGATGCCACATTTCACTCGTCCCGGCGTACCCTGAACGTTGCGGAGACCGTAGACACTGCATAAGCAATATGTTAGTACGCGCCTTGGCAGGACTCAAGAGGGAATGTACATACCGAGCGATACCATCACCAATGGTAAGGACGCGGCCAGTCTCCTGGACGTCAGCACCGGCGTTTGCGCCAGAGATGCGGCTCTCGAGGATGGAAGAAACCTCAGAGGCGGCGGCCTTGGCGGTAGCGTAGCCACGGGCAGCGGCTGGGCGCTGTGGAGGAGAGGGTGGGAGCAGCTTGTCAGTGCTCGAGTTGACAGCCTCTCGACGTCGCGAGGGTATGGGTGGAAAGGTGAGCTCACGGCAGCAGCCTTAGCGGAGAGCTGAGCGAGACGGAGAGAGCGGTGCATGATGGTGCAGCCTGTGAGGGAGGAGGGAGGGAGGAGGAAGAGGGTGGGCGTGGCAACCCAGCGGATCACCCCGAAGCTTTTCTTCCCCGTTTCTCGTCCCGCTCATCGCTCTTTCCAGGCGGTACTCAGCCAGAAAAGCGCAGCAATGCCGTATCAAGACATACCAGCCAGATCCGGCGCAATAACGCGATCTCTCCACCTTCGACGGCACTTCTCTTGCAATCCGTCACATTCGTCCACCTCCCTCCATCGCCATGTCCCGAGCCGCCGGAAAACTGCCCAACCCGCTGCAGTACTCGATAGCTCGTCAGACTCGGAGGCGCGACCCAAAGAACCGCCTGGTCGCCCTTCACTGGCTGTCGAAGCGGCGTTACCCCATCGTACGCCTCACCAGATCCTACACGATCCGACAGCCCGAACGGTCGCCCAGGACCAGCATCCTCAATCAACTGAACGCTAACGCGTCCTCCGGCTGCCGAGAAACTCGGCGTGACGCCAGCAGCGCACTTCGCACACTTCTCCTTTTCTAGACCGTCCTGGGCGGCACGATCGATTGCGTCCGCCGAATGGGACACGAGCCAAGGGTTCAAGTCGAATCCTGCTACGTGTGGCAGCTAGATTAGGCCGCCCTTACGGGCGATCAGTCCTTTGCTATGCTTTTCCTCCCCTCTCCCACGCTCTTCTTCCTTGAACTGCCGTCGACACATCATGCGAGCGCTCGCCGAAACCTGCCAAGGCATATGAACATGGCGCTACTTTGCTCGTACGGCCGGCTCATGCAGTACAGAACGTCCACATGGCAACTGCGGGAACACCCTCGCCTTTTCCTCCGGGGTCAGGCTACTCGAAATTTGCTCCGGTGCCAATGCTCGCAGCTTTAGCTGGTCAACGCCGATAAGATAACTTCAGAGGTCGCAGAGAGATTGGCCCCGCCATCAACGTCGGTCTTTCGGTCTCGCGTGTCGGATCTTCTGCCCAGACCAAGGTTCGTCTCGTCTCAACTTGCCTTTTTCCCCTCCGACTTCGACTAATCCATTTTTACCACTTTTTTCACCCTTCTCCCTCCGCCTTGCCCGCCTCCTCCACCTTTCCCGTCGAGCTTCACAGCCAGCCCCTTCCCATTGAGGTTCAGGTCCCCATCATCTTACGCCGGTGTCAACGGTCTCCTCGACCGTGTCCCCGTCGACAGTGCGTCTTTCACCTTCACTTGCTGTTCCCTCTTGTCCTCGCACAGTACTGATCACGGTCATCCCTGCGTGTCTTGTAGAGATCGGCGAGTGGGAGGTTGCCCTCAAGGCGAACCAGCAGCTCTTGGAGAAGGTCAACCAGGGTACCATGACCCCGGGTGAGTCTTTCTTTCGGTTCTCCTTCCACCTGCTCTGTGCTGACTTTGTGACTTTGGAAGAACTCGACGCCGAGCTCAAGAAGACCGTTCAGGAGCACGTCTCCTCGTTCGTCTCTGCCTAAATGGTAGACGAGTCGATCGGAGCGGTGTGAAGGATAGATATGGCGGGCGAGGCGGCGCACTTTTCTCATTTCTCTCTCTCTCTCTCTCTCTCTCTCGTCGTTGTTTTATAGTGCGCGAGAAAGTGTGTCGCTGTGCACGGTTAGGGCGGGTGTTGTGGCGCTCGAGGTGAAAAGGCGAAAAATCATGATGTTTCTTTCTCAATCTCCCCTGTCGCGGCTTGCATGAGGAGGGAACGGAAGAACTCTGGGATGCTGCGCTCTTGAGGTTTGTTCGTTGTATCGAGCATGATACGGGCGGGGATGTTGTCTGGCCAATTTGAGAAGGTTGCCTCGAGCCCGCGGCGGGCTGGGGGCACAGCGAATTTGGCAGCTTGCGTGCGGCAGCGGTGTACGAGCTCCCTCTCAAGCTATTGCTGAGGAGCTGGACTCGAAGGGTGCAAGTTGCCGTAAGTGTGCAGCACAAGGAACCGGAGGCAGGGAGGTCCGCCGACGAGGTCGGACAGAGCGCGCAGCAAGCAGACGATGAGGACGAACTGAGCTAGCTCGTCAGACAAGGAGCGATGAGGCGAAGGAGCAGGAGTAGGACGCGTTGATCGCAGCGTCGTAGACGAACTAAGGGTAAAGTGAGGGAGCAGATCGGAGCCGGCGGATCCTCGTCGCAGCCCAGTTCGAGGTGACCATGCTCGAGGGTTGAGCTCGACGCCCATAGAAAACCCATCCCGAAGACTTGGTAAAGGTAATCTGCCGGAGCGGTGAAGTCAAGAACCGTAAAACTGCGGAGGTTCTGGACCTGAAGTCTGTCTTCGTAGAAATTACAGTAGTCGATTTGCTCTTCACAGCCGGCGGGGGTAGGCGTGTACAAAGCGAAGGTGAGAGATTCGAGCTGTGCCGAATGGGTTATGATGTGATGGTAATCGGAGATACTGCCGCCTGGTAGTAGATTGATTCGAAGGTGGGTAAGGCAGGAAGGGGCCGGGAGGGATTGCTGATTGCCCATAATGACCTTTAAGGAGCGCCCAGGTGATTCCAGCTCCCTATCCGCCTCGTCGTCGTCCGCGAAGCCCGGCCATGTTTGACATCCTTTCTTCCTACCCCTTTTCCCGATCTCTAACTTGCGAACATGCGGCAAGACCGCCCAGAGCAAAGCTCGCCATCTCCGTTTCTCTGCATGTATAGCCTTGCGCGTCTCGTGATGCCCTGGACCGTAGTCACTAAGCCCGTGATCGTTCTCGTCACTGACCTCGGTCTTGTCATCCACCGAGTCGAAGTCGCTGATCATCGGTAACTTGGGATTGAAGTATAGCGTGTGTACGGCGGCCTCAAGCTTTTGCTGTTTGATCAGCTTGGCAATGTAACGAGGGTTGCCGACACCCGCGAAGCGGACGAAGAAGGGGACAGAGAGGCGGAACCAAGTTTTGTTGACGCGGAGGAACAGGGCAAGGACGAAGGAGGCGAGGTGAGGAAGGTCGAGCTCTTCTCTGCCCAGATGAATCCCAAGGGACATGTAGAGGTGCGAGAAGATAGGGGTACTACAGGAGCTCATTTGGAGGGCGGGAGGCGGCCGGGGGAAGACATGGTGGTAGGGCGGATTTGAGGCGTTCGAGAGCGCGGAGAAACTGGAGAGTCTGCCGATACAGAGGCCATCGTTACTTTTCGGGAGTTGGCTGAAGAGAGACAGAAATCAATGCAGGAAGCAAGAAGAGGGCGAAAAGACCGTCGGAAATATTCGAAAGTACCGCGGCGGGCGAGTCTGCGTGACCTACAGAAGTGACTGACAGCAAAGTACAACTGCAGAGGCAGAGAAGAACGCACTCTATCTGTCGAAGCAACCACTGCGAATACGCGTGTAAGACCGCGTCACTGGCGAATGGGTTGACCGGTTGTATGCGCCGGCAAAGAGTGGAGCCCTATGCTGGTGCGCCGCTGACCTACAAGGCTTACGAGGCGAGTCGAGGGCGATGGAGCGAGCCAGTCTGTCGAGGAGAACCTCTTCCTCAAGCCTGGCTATCTCACACCGCTGTAATCACTAGGAACGCCCTCGCAATCACGCAGGCTTGCAGGGAAGACCCAGCTGCCTCGCTGCGCGCGCACGTACTTGATCCAACACCGTCGTTGCCTTCTTCGATCCGTCTTTCGTCAACAGTGGACCAGCTACTGTAGCGCTTTACGAGCCCCGGAACGAAGGTGCGCATGCGACAGCGAAGTCAGTCTCTGCTACTGCCCTTGCTGACTCTGACCTTCTTAGCTCACTCACGCCATTCACCATTTTTCCGCCTCTGCCATGTCTTTCCTCACCATCGAGCACCTGCCGCTCCCGGGCTACTTCGCCCTGATCGGCTGCCTCCTCTTCACCATCGCCCCCTCCTTGACTCGACGCAAGCCTAGCCCAATCACCCTCGTCTTCTTCGTGCTCGCTCTAGCTTCGGTTGGCTCAACCTGGCTTTACATGTTGGCGTACTTCAAGCGGTCTTTCGCCGATGCAGGTGCACTACCATCTCTCCAAAGTATCCCCCAAGTCTATGTTGACGCTTCGTACTCGTAGCTCTTCGTGCCGGCGTCGCAGTGCAAGACTACTCGACGCAGGCTTGGCTGAAGGACGTTTCGCTGTTCAAAGAGGCTTGGGAGTACGTGTGCTCGACGCCGCAGAGGTGGTGGTGGAGTGAGCAACTCTGTCTCTGGACGGTGGGACCGCTGACTTTGCTCATGGCCGTCGAAGGTGCGATTTGTTCTTTCCCCCGGATGAGTCGTGTTCAGGGATGTTGCTTTCAGGTCGGCGTCACCGCATCAAGAGTCTCTGCGCGTACATGCTCCTGGGTCAAGTCGTCGCCATCAGCTTCGCCCAGTCCCTGTTCTTCCTGGCCCTGTCCGTCGCGCCTTCTCTTCCCGCCAAAGTCGCCCCCACCCCCGCTCCAGCGAAGAGCGGCACTGCACAGCCCCTCATCACCCGCAAACCTCCGAGCAGCCTGACCTGGTGGCTACTGGCGGCCGTCATTCTCGGCAACGCCAGCGTCGCCTTCGCCCCTCGCACCCTTTTCTCCTCGTTTTTTCTTCCCAACCTCCTCCTCATGCACGCGGTTCTTGTCCTCCCCCTCGTCCTCCGCGACAACAAGTCTGCGCCTATGACGCTCTCCCGGTTCTACATGAACGTCTCCATCGTCGCCCTCCGGTTCCGCTGGCCCACCCTCCTCGAAATCATCGGAAAAGAGTCAGATCTGAGTCTTCAGAAGCTGGTTCCGCGCATCCCGCAACTTCTTCAGCAGCAATGGGTTATCTTCAATGAGCACCCGGCGCAGCAGAGCATTGGCTGGGATGTCATCTTTACCTCCATCTCGGCGCTGGTTTACCTTGGTTGGACGGGTCGATCTCCTCGGCGAGCGGACGAGCGGTTGTCGTACATCGTCTTGACACTGGTGGTGCTCGCCACTCCTCTCGTCGGGGTGAGCTCGACGGTCGGGATGGGACTGGCCATCAGGGAGGGACGGAAGGAGGCGAGGGAGGACGCAGAGAGAAAACTGGATGAAACTCGGAGAGCGCAGGCGGTTGAGAGAATGGCGACGCTAGGTGGAGATGCGAAGAATAAAAGGCAGTAGAACATCGTAGTAATTCAGGAGTGAGCTTCTCTCCCGACAAGTCGGCAGACTGTAATATAAAGCGAAAAGCAAGGCGAAACACAAACGGCGAAGTCCCCTGTTCGCGTTCTTCTCGCGATATCTGCCTCAACCTCGCCCTTTACTACGCTCAGTTCTTCCGACACGGCTTGCTATCCTGCTTGTCAACCTAGCACGGTCCTTGCCTACGCGTGCGTCGTCTCTGTCGACTTGCAATCACCTTCTCCTCGCCTCCCCTCCTTTGCCTCGCGTCGCGTCCACTCACCCGCGCTGAGAAGGTCAGCCACGCAACCAAACAAACTCACACACGCTCCGATACACAGCATCAGACTTCACCTAGACAGCTAGGACGCCGTCCGAGAGCGACCCGTCAACTTCGACCATGTCTGCTCCACTTCCATACGTACCCAGTCACAATGCTATACAAGCAGCTATGGACGGTCCTAGCTATCCGAATCCCAAGTGAGTTGATCCTGCTACTCCCACCGGTCTCTGAGTTTCTCGACCTTTCTCGCTTCGGGAAGTGCTGATGGCCAATTCCTCCCCACATCTTCGCCATGCAGCGTTCAAGGCAATCCGTACATCTAGTGCGTCCACTCGATACTATCCACGGATGTACGCAGACTGACCCGCGCTTGCGCAAACAGCCTCGCCGTCTACTCTTCCGTCCCAGTCTACGAGATGATGGTGCGCGGTATCGGGGTAATGAGGCGGCGTGTGGACAGCTGGCTCAACGCCACGCAGATTCTCAAGGTAGCCGGAGTGGATAAGGGGAAGCGGACAAAGATTTTGGAGAAGGACATTGCGCAGGGTGTGCATGAAAAGGTGCAGGGTGGCTACGGGCGGTCTCAGGGAACTTGGTACGCATGGGATTCTGACCCTCTCACTATGAAGCTAACGTTGAGCGACTCAGGATCCCTTTCGAGCGTTCGGTCGAGCTCGCCAACGCATACGGCGTTTCTCACCTTCTCGCTCCGCTCTTCGACTACACCGCTCCGCCTCCTCCGGTCTCCTTGAACGGCGCTCCCCCTCCGCCTGCCATTCAAAATCACTATGCTTTGGCTTCACCCCTCCCTCCCCCACCCATGCAGCAAGCTCCGCCTATGCAGATGCCTTCTCAGCCTCTTCCTCCACCGCCTCCACCTCAGGACACCAACGCGATTCTGCAGCACGCGCGTCAACAGGGTCTGCTACCGACAGCTACTCCACCGCAACCACCCATAATGGCAGGTCCGTCCGGACTCAAGCGTATGAGCGATTCTTTCGAGCAAGAAGACATCAAGCGCGTTCGCCTCGACCAGTCCATGGGCTCCATGAACGGCTACGGCGCAGCACCGCTCCCTCTGCCAGCTCGTCATCATCAAGCATCGACTCCCGTCGCCCCCCCTGTAGCGGCCAAACCCCCCAGCAACTATCGCACTACCCTCTCCTTCTCCGTCAAGCCTCCCGCCGATTTTGCCTCGAAAGACCCCATGCTCCTCGACCGCGACCGCAGTGCTCTCAAGTCTGTCTTCGCAGTCGAAGCGGAACAGACCGCCGGTAATCCCGCCGCAACCCTGGACCTCTCTACCTTCTTCCCTCCCGACCTCGACGCCAACACCCCTATCGACGAGCAGTTTCATACGGCTCTGCATTGGGCATCCGCGCTTGCTCGTGTCGCTCTCGTCCGTGCGCTTGTTGCAGCTGGCGCAGACATCAACCGGGGAAACCACGTCGGCGAGACACCTCTTATCCGCGCCATCCTCGTAACCAACAACTCGGATCAGGACACCTTTCTTCACCTCCTCGAAGTGCTCGGTCCCTCCCTACGTACTGTTGACGATGCAGGCCGTTCAATCCTGCATCATGCTGCAGTAGTGGCAGGCGTGAAGGGTCGGGCGGTCTCGGCAAGGTATTACCTCGAAACCGTTCTCGAGTACGTGGCGAGGCAGGAAGGCGGGATTCCCACTGGCTTTGTGGACGCTCAGGATCAGTACGGGGATACGGCGCTAAATATCGCGGCGAGGGTTGGGAACAAGCAGCTTGTCAAGGCTTTGCTTGAGGCGGGCGCGGACAAGATGAAACCGAATAAGCTGGGGCTGCGGGCAACAGACTATGGAGTCGACGTTGAGGTACGCTCATGCCTCTGCCTTTTCCCCTCGCATCTTGGGGAGAGAGCCTTGCCTGAGTTGTGTCCTTCTTGCAGGCTCTCGCCGTCGCCCCGAGCGAAGACATCTCTCGCGCCTTCCCCCTGATTTCCGAAGTTCCTCGCCAAGCCTCTCACGACGTATTACAAGCCGTCAACCACGCCATCACCTCCCTCACTTCCTCCTTCGAAACTGAAGCCTCTTCGAAAACCTCCCTCCTCGACGAAAAGCGCCAACAAGTCTCAGACGCAACTCGTCAACTCGCCGACCTTCGCCGTGAACAAGCGCATTGGACGAATGAGGCCAATGCGACGGAAGATCAGGCTCAGAGGGTCAAGAACCTCCAAAACGCGTTGGATGTGGAGGATGCGTTTGACTGGACTGGTCGGACGGAAGCGGATGGGTCGCCAGCGTCTGCGCTCGCTGGACCGGGGTTCACCTATCGTGGACCTGGTTCGACCCTGTCGGGCATGCCTTCGGGGATCAACCTCGACTTTGACGCGGATCCTCCCGTGCCGGATACCGAGAATGGAGTCACGGGCGAGACGCTCGTGCATCTGTTGAGGTTACAAGCTTGGTATGAGAGGGTTGAAGGGTTGATGAGGCAGCGAGTTGAGAGGTTGGAGGATGGAAACGGAGAGTTGGAGAAGAAGTTGAGGAAGATGGTGGCGAGCTTCAAGGGAGTCGAGGAGGACAAGGTGGACGATATGTTGGATGATATGATCTCGGCGTTTGAGCAGTGCGTCTTTATTCTTTTCCTTGGATTCTTGCCGTTTTCACTCTCTTCGAGCTAATGTCTCCTTCTCTGTTTCGCTCTTTCTTCCTCTTCTCCTACCTCGTCGCCATGACTACCTTTCTGCAGCGACACCCAAAACACCGAAGACCACATGAACGGATTTATCAGTCAAGCAGCCGAAGCCTCGCACGCCTAATTCGCTGTAAACCTCACATTGTCCTATTATCAGCTTCGTCCGTTTAATCGCCTATTCTGTAACTCGGTCTTTACACGGTCCGTAAGCTGTTTGTGGGCATGCAATGACGAGATATCCTCGTCACGGGTAGCTAGCATTCTGAGGACATTGCGACACTTTTGCCAAGTACAGAAACCTCGGTCCGGAGGATACTAACTACCTGCAATGGGCGAAAGGCAAATTCTTTGCCCTCTCGGTCGAGTTTCTCATGTCTTGAATCTCCCCGTGCACCAGGTGGACCAGCATCAGGTCAATCTCGAGCTGACGAAGCGACCTCTTTCCTGGCCTCCCCGAATTCCTCCAGTATCGGTAACTGTATCGCTGACTTGGGCGTGATGTGCATGTAACAATGGACGGGACAGTCATGAAAGACCGGAAGAAGAGAAAGAGGGACGAATGGAGAGAGGCGCCTTGTGAGGTGCGGGAGAGGCGGGGGTTGGTCTGAACCCTCCAGAGGCTTTACTGAGCCTAGCAGCCTTGGGGATCTGAGAGAATGTGTAGACTGAGACAGAAAGGGGCGAATGGATGAGTACGAGGGGAAAGTGCCGGGCTCGCCCAAGGAAAGAGACTCGAGGGGCTGTGTCTAGGGATGCACGAGTCGTTCAAATGGGACAAGGTGCACGTGCTGGCCATTGAGGGACAGGTGCTTCAGAAGAGAGAGGTTGCAAAGGGCAGAAAGGAATCCTGCGAGAGAGGGGGCATCGGCGCGTAGGTTGGCGGCGTGGTGAGCCCGGACGCCAATGCTCCCTCAGACTAAGTGAGAAAGTGAGGCGGCGATAGAGGCATCCTCCGAGGGCCTGGGGGATGACTCGCTCGTCGGCGCGAGGACAAGCTTGCGCAGGTTGTCTCGCCTCAGCTCCTGCAAGACCTTGCCAATGAGCCGCAGGCTGCCATGAATAACGAGCACAGCATCGATTAGTCAATCCTGGTCATCCGCTTGATCGACAATGCTAAGCTCCAACGCGTCAAGACGAGTACATTGTCGCAAGGTAGTTGCGAAAAGAAGGTTGCTGGCGCGGGCAAATCGCTGGTCGGTTTGGAGATCATCTGAGCCTGTTCCGAAGAGATCCTCGGCATCTTCTGTAACTTGCTGGCAAGATCTGATGTTGAAGACGGACGAGATGCTGCTGTTTGCCACACCTCGCTTGGTCAGTTGAAATCAAGATGGAGGGAACGGACAAGGCGGGCGCGGTCTGGCAGGATGATGAGACGTGACCTGGTGGAGTCGCGCTTGACGGTGAGATTCTATCGAAAGTGTATGTCAGCATGTAGGGCTTCTCGGTGAAAGGGGAAAGAAACACCTTCCACAGGAGCGCCATGCAGATTTGCTCAAACTCCTTGTTCACGGCAGCGAGCATGCGAAGACTGTCGGAAGCGATGGTCCGTGCAGTCTATGGGGACTGGGGACAAAAACGTCAGTGTGCGTAACGACACAGTACCTGAAGCGACTGCACAGGAAAAGAATCAATGTTACCTCCTCCCCTCTGGTGCGCGTGAACGCTAGGAAATGTCGAGGCTGATCCTCCGCTAGCTGTGACGCCACTGTCGCTTTGAGCTCGGGGGGTCAGCTTGATAACGTAGGCGACAGCATGGCGGAAATCGAAGTTCAGGTGCGGAGGAAGAGGCAAAGTCGTAGCTATGGGGGTCACGAGTCCATGAGCTGCACGAGCAGCACACAGGGAGACCACAAGAGCGATACGTGCACTCAAAGGCCGTGCGTACCAGATGGCCGGTCGGCTTGATCAGTGCAACTGCTGATGAGGATCTGGGCAAGGGTAGACGAGCCGGGCTGCCTTCCTTTACGGCAGCAACGTAGCAGGCTGGTGTTTGTAGTATGCCAAGTAAAGGGGAGGCCTTGCGAGCAACGGAAAGTTGTGGTAGAGTAAGAGAAAGGAAAAGGAGACCAAGGCGGGCGGGAAGAGATCCCAAGTCAGAGTTTTCGGCAGAGATCAAACCCGGAAAGAAAAGGAGGAAAGCCTACTGTCGGCTTGTCCGACCGAGTCGCCGACAATGCACTTCCCGCAGCCGGAGCGTCGTAGTCGAGCAAATACACTGCGAAGTCTCGAGTTGGTCATCGGAGGATGTGTAGCGCTGCTGCACGACAAAGGGTTCGGCAACAATAGGGCGTAGTATCGAGGACGAGGCAAGCTTGTGACAGTCCTGGAGAGTACAAGCAGCAAGAGCGTCGATATACGCGTCGTCAGCGTCGTGACTCCGAGGATGCGAAGTGCACGAGGCGGGATGAGCAGATCATGCCAGGGGCCGGGTCTACATCCTGTGCCGCGGATTACAGCCGTCTATGGCAGTACATACCTGCAAGGCAAGGCGATGAAAAGCCATCGGTCAGGGTGGAGCAAAGGAGCCGCAAGCCGGAACAGCTGAACACGAGAAAACAAAACGCACACTCTAACCTTGCACACTTCATTCGACCTAGCTCGAGAAAGCCCCGTGTAAAGCCTTCTTTACCCTCCCACAATCCCTCGCGCACACAAAAGCCTTCTCACCTTCCCTTGGCCCACCTTCTCCATTCAACCAGCACTTCTGGTCCGCCTTACTGGGACAGGGACAATCCGCCGGTGCAGCGACGCAATGGAACGAGTCGGGGCAGAGATATTGAGCGCAATTGACTGCGAGCGGGGGCGCGAGGAGTGTTCCTCGATGATCAGCATATGAGACGAGGCAAGGAAGAAGAGGGGGGCGAAGCTCAGCGCACCTCGATCCATTTGTTCCTCAAAGCTTGGTGGCCCGCTCGGAGGCGGAGGCCCTCCGTGAGTTTGTTGGTGGAAGAATTGCTCGAAGAAGGCGAGGGTGGGGGTGGTGAACAGCAGCAGGAGTGCGAGGACGGCGGGCAGAGAGAGCAGCGACAGTGAGGAGCGCGCAGGCATTGGATCTGGGCGATGGTTCGCAGTACACTTGCGTAGAGTGATATAGCAGTAGGAGAGGCGAGCGGGCGCACCAGTTCTCTTCGACCAGGGTGAACACGTCACTTTCCACTTTGCCTGTTCCCAGTTACGATGCAAAGCATAACAAAGAAGGCTCGCACTGCACTCGGAGCTCAGATACAAAGAAGGTAGAAGCTATCTCCCCCTCTCCCGTCCGCTGTACGATTCCCTGCGCTCCTCGTCTCGACGCGAAGAAAACCGCTCATCTCGCCTGCGTTCGTCATCCTGCCCCCGCCGCTGATGAGGCGGTTCATCGTACTCCCTCCTTCTCGACGAGGACCCCGATGCGTAGCGCTCATCCTCCCGTCTCCTGACGCTGTTATCCCGCTCCTCCCTCCTTCTCTCCCGGTACGGACTCCTCTCCCTTTCCCTTTCATCCTCCCTCCTTCTGGGACTCCTACTCCTACTCCTACTCTGGCTCCTACTTCTCCTCCTCTCCTGCTCCCTCTCCTTCCCCTTTGAGCCCCTCTCTTCCCGCTTCTTGTCCCTCTCTGCTCGCTTGAGATCCCTCTCGGCTTTTCGTTCAGCTTTTTGGCGCGCCTTGTCGAGAATTACTTGGTTCGCGTCGGGTGTGGGAGGTCTCGGAGCGCGAGGGGTGGGGGCGAAGCCTCTGTTGTAGTTGCAGGGGGAGGGGAAACGAAAGAACGGAGGGAGGGGGAGGAGGAAAAGGTCAGAAGGGCCGCAGGAAGCACAGTCAGAACTGCTCGCCGGTATACAAGAGATGCGAGAGACGTACAGCGCAGCACTCAACGCGTCCTCTTCGGCCTCTTTGATCTTTCTCATCTCTTCTTTCCGTTCCCTCTCTTCTTCCTCGGCCGATTTCGACTTGTCCTTGTTGTACCACGTCAGGTCTTTGCCGTTTTGCCATCGACCGACGGGGGCGTTGAGAGAGTGTCCGAGGTAGAACTCGCGGTCTTTGTCCTGTTATAAGCAGAGGCGGAGATTGGTGAGTTGTAATCGGGAAGGAGGAAGAGAGGGAAGAGGGACAGACGGAGGCAACGTCGGTCCACTTGAAGTCGCCTTGACCACCCCTGTACGGTCACTGTGTTAGTCTGCCCATCCTGGTCATGGTTAAGGGATGGTCGGACCTGGTTCCGCCGCTATGTCAGGAGAGAGATGAGGGGGAAAGGGTCAGCGGAATCAAGGTGGGAGCATGAGAGGAGGGATGTACCGTGTAGGATGGAACATAGTGAGCTACTGTATCTGGATACTGGCTGTATACCACTCTGGTGAGAGTGTCAAGATGGATCAACCTGCGAACTTCCTCATCCGCTTCCACGGCATCTCATCTCGACCTCGCCCACTCGCTTGGCTGTCGTTCGCGTACAGCTTACCAAAAGGCGCAATCGCCGCGCCACTAGAACGCCCTCGCCCCGCCGAACCAGGTCGACGCGAATGATCCCCTCTTTCAGCACTTGATCCAGCATAACAAGTTCAACTCGACCAGCCAGTACACATACAATGACTTCGACTTCACCCGATCTGGCACGACACCGACACTCGGCACCTCATCAACCTCATCAACCTTACAGTTCTTACCCAGGCGCCCAAGGTTCGTTTCCGTTTCGTCACGCTGATCCATTTTCCGAATCTCGCTCACATCTTTCCCCGTGCTGTACACCAGCAGATCGCCACTCCCCGCAGGCTCAGTATGCAAGCGCCAACGGATACGCGAATGGGATCGGAGGAGGACAGGCCTATGGACGACCTCGATCACCTGCAAGCGTCGCAGGAATAGGCGGTGGGGGAGGAGCAGAACAAGGAACCCTAACCTCCCTCCTCCACACCCTGTTCCGACAAGCTCAAGCCACCTTCTCGCCCGCCTCCCAGCCCGCCTCTCGAGATCCCTTCGCCAATCCCTCAAAACCCTCTTCTGCCTCTTCCTCCTCCGCGACCTCCTCCCGACCTCTTACCTCCCTCCTACCCTCTTCGCAAACAACCGGCTTTGTCCTTCTCTGCGGATTGTGGTACCTCTCCTCGGCCTTCTCCTCCAATACTGGCAAATCCATCCTCACCGCCTTTCGCTACCCCGTCACCCTCACCTTTATCCAATTCTTCTTCGTCTCAGGCTACTCCCTCCTGATCCTCTTTCTTCGAGATCGGTTGGGCTCCCGATCAGCCGGTAGAGCGGCGGGACGACCCTTGGGAGGTAGTCGAAGAAGAGGGAGTATCACGACGCTGTCAGGGTGGGGTGTGAGGAAACCGACAAAGAGTATGTTCAATGGAACGTTGGTGATGAGCTTGTTTCAGATTGCGGGACACGTGTTTTCGAGCATGGCGATTGCGAGGGTGCCGGTTAGTACGGTTCATACCATCAAGGTGCGTCTTCCCTCTTCCCTCTCTTTGTACCTTTCTTCTCCTCCTTACGCAGCTTTCCCAAATATGACAGGCCCTCTCCCCGCTTTTCACCGTCCTCTCCTACGCTCTCCTCTTCTCCGTCCGCTACACCCCCCAAACCTACATCGCCCTCCTCCCCCTCACCACCGGAGTCATGCTCGCCTGTTCCTTCAACATCCGCGCCAACGCCATGGGGTTCCTCTGCGCTCTCGGATCCACCTTCATCTTTGTCGCCCAAAACATTTTTTCGAAAAAGTTACTGCCAAAGGAACATCAGCATGGACATGGGGGTGCGGGAGGTGGAGGAGGAGGGGAAGGTACAGCAGCAGCAGGGGGAGGGGGAGGGGAGAAGGGAACGACATCGTCGACGGCTCCGACGGCTAAACTCGACAAGTTGAACTTGTTGTTCTACTCGAGTGGGCTCGCGTTTTGCCTCATGATTCCCATTTGGCTTTGGTCCGACTTTTCCGCTCTCTTCCTCTCCCCCTCTCCTGTGTCCTCGACAATCTCCTCCTCAACTACTTCTACATCGACCCTCCTTACCAATTTCCTCCTGAACGGCACGGTTCATTTCGGTCAAAACCTCCTCGCCTTCTCCCTCCTCGCCCGAACCTCCCCCGTAACCTACTCGATCGCCTCGCTCGTCAAACGCATAGCCGTCATTCTCATCGCCATAGTCTGGTCCCACCAACACGTCACCCTCCTCCAAGGCATGGGAATGACCCTAACCTTTGTAGGGTTGTGGATGTACAACCAGGCCAAGGAGGATGTGAAACAGGGTGAGAGGGTTAGGGTTAAGGTTGAGAAGAGGGGGGAGATGAGCTTACCCAGTACGAGGGGGGACGTGAGAGCTATGGAAGGGATTGCGACGCCTACGAGATCTGTTTCTCCTCTTTCTTCTTCTTCTTCTTCTTCGGCGGCGGCGGCGACGTATGGGTACGGACAAGTACCACCCCCGCCACCTCATCATGCCAATTCGAATGGACACGCTCTCGCACCACCCCCACCTCCCCATGACTCGCATGCCCATCCTCAACCTTACTCCCATCCTCATCATCTTCCCTCTTCCAATCCGCCACCTCATCACTCGGCCTACTCCACCCATCCCGCCTCGGCCTCTGTCTCATCCTCGGCCGACGACCCTTACGGTGCAACCATGAGTGGTGGAGCGCGAAATCGACAACTTAGTACGGGGATGGTTAGCGGTCCCGGTCCCGGTCCTGGTTCAAGCTTTGGAGGATTGGGAATGGGAATGGGGATGGGGATGCAAAGCGTCGCTGTCGGTGGAGGGGGAGGAGAACGAGGGGGTGGATCAGGAAATGGGTACCGGTAAAAAAGAAACCGTGTGGTCAAGAAGAAGAAGGATGGACGGGAGGTGCGATGCATCTTCTTATCGGAACACGTTGTCTCTTCTCCTCCTCTCGCCCCTCTCGCTCTCGTTTTCTTCTCCCTCACCTCTCCTTCCGTCCCTTCATCCTCGTTCCTGCGTTGTTCTGTTCTTTCTCTCTATCGCTCTCAGTTCGTAGACGTTCTGTTCGATTCCCCTCCATCCCCCGCCTCATGCTCTTTCCTTTCGACCCGACTTGCTATACCCCTGCCGCGCCGTGCGCATCTCTCTGACTGCGCTTCCTAGCTAGTTTTTCTGCATCCCACTCGCTGCATTTCTTTCGTAGAACCCCCCCCCCCCCCCCTCGGTCAGTAGACGGAAGCGACTGACAAAAGAAAGGCACGTGGACCAGCTGTCAAGCGTCGGAAACAAGTCGGGAAGCGACCAGCGAGCGAACGAGGAGCGTGAGGAAAGAAACTCAGATTAACGCGAACGCGAACGGGGATCATCCGGGAGGAGCAGAAGAATCAGCCGAACGAGACGGAAACCTCGTACGATAGCACGATTGAAGAAAGGCGGAAAGGCGGAATGGGGGACATAGCAGCGGGCGATCTTGCCTCTGGTCTGTTGAGTATTTTGTGTTTTCCTCTCCAGCGCTGATACACCAAAGCATCCCGCTTCCCTCCCCCAGCCCCTTCGCTTCTTCTCGTCTCGATTGAACCCGGAAAGCAAGCTGGTATCGCTTACTTGAGGGGGACCTGTTACATGCAAAGAAACCGAGAGCGAGCACAAGAAAAGCATCAGTATGAGACAGCCAAAGGTGGGAAAACAGTTGGGGAAGTGAGAAAAAAATGCCGCAGAAGAGAGAAGAACGCACGAAACGGGAAGAGTGGGTGGCACCGATACCGGGGCGACCGTGACGGACGGGCTTGTAGGTGATCGAGAACTCGCCGAGGTAGAAACCGGTCATCTCGGGCTTGATCTCAACGGCGTCTGCGGACACGGTGCGCGCGAGAGTCAGTATCACGTCGAGGCGATTACGGGTCCGTGATCGAGAACAGGACGGTGAGGGTCGGGGGAAGGAAGCAGAAGCGAAACGAGAGACGGGGAGGAATAGCCCAGGGGAAAGAAAGAAAACGCACTGAAGACCTTTCCGTTGTAGATACCGACAACGCTGCCAATCATCTCCGGGACAATGATCATGTCACGGAGGTGAGTCTTGACGCACTCGGGCTTCTCCCCCGACGGCGCCTCAGTCTTGGCCTTGCGGAGCTTCTTCATGAGCGCCAAAGGCTTGCGCTTGAGACCGCGCTGGAAGCGACGGCGGGCGCGAGCGTGGACGAGCTCGGTGAAGGCCGCCGAGTCGAGGTCCAAGAGCTGGGACAACTGTCGGTGTTGAAGAGAACAAGGGTTAGTTGGAGAAAACAGGTGTGGGGAGATGGGAGGAGACGGACCTCGACACCACGGTAAGAGAACTTGCGGAAAGTGCGGGCGCGGCGGCGCTCGGCAGCAGCCTCGTCAGCGTTCATGATGACCTGTCAAGGAAAGTGGGGGCGAAGGCGAGGTCAATGTCATGTCGCTGAAAGGTGGGATCAAGGGTGATAGTCGGGAAGACGCCGCGGGTGTGCTGCTCTGCAACATTGCTGCACGCTAGCTTGAATTCTGAAAACAAGCTGTCCCGGCGGATCTCCTCTCGTCTGCATGCCATTGTCTCGCGCTCCTGCTCCACCTCACTTGGCTCGCCCTGTTCCCGCCCACCTCGTCCCCGGCGGCAGATTCCAGCCTGCGAATCCGTTCCTTCTCGCGTTTGATAGGCCGTTACGACGCCTCACGGGTGTACTGAGCGGGTTGGTGGGCGCGAGAGGGGACAGGTGAGATTTTGACGAGTCGGCGGTCGAGGTCGGATGTGACGAGAGCTTCGGGAGGTCGCAAGGGAGGGGGTGCAGGAGCGAGCTGTAGGGTGATCTAGCAGGTCCTTACCTTGGATTGACACGAGGTGTAGAAGAGAAGAGAGTCTGAGTTAAGTTGCTCTCCCCCCGGCTCCGCCAATTTCGAGCTCGCTCTTCGTCTTCAAGTCGATTTCCTCTTTCCCCTTTCTTTTTCTCTTTTTCTTCGTCTCGTTACCGGCTACCTTAAAGCAGATCCAACTGCAGTTCCGAGGCAAGCTACCTCTCCATCAACCTACACTCCCCGATTCAGCAACCCTCGTCCGCCCTACAATTCGACTGTCGACAACTGTCTTCTCTGCAAGCTGGGCGGGACGAGCGAGGTGGAACAATCGGAAAGAGCTGGCGGAGGAACACTCTGCGGCGTAAAGCAGCAGGACTATGCGGAGACATGGCTGCGCACCCCCAGAAATGCCCCTCCTGCCTAGAGATCCCGTCGGCTAACCTCTTTCCTCCTTACGCCGCCTTACCTCCGTTGTGTCTCTGTTGAAACGACAGATGAAGCACGTCGCTGCCTACCTCCTCCTCGTCTCCGGCGGTAACGCCTCCCCCTCTGCTGAGGACGTGACTGCCCTCCTCAAGGCTGTCGAGTGCGTTGCTCTCCCTTCCTACCGCGATCCTCCACTCACGTGTTGTTTCCTGCATGTTCTTCGTCCGCCTCGCGCCCCTCTTCCGCCCACTTGACCTCTGCCCCGCGTCTCCCCTTCCTTCCGCCCATTCTCGCCTACAGCATCGAGGCCGACCAGTCCTCCCTCTCGACCCTCATCTCTGAGCTCCAGGGCAAGGACATCAACGAGGTCATCGCTGCCGGTTCCGCCAAGCTCGCCTCCGTCCCCTCGGGCGGTTCGGGCGGTGCTGCCCCCGCTGCCGGTGCCGCCGCTGGTGGCGCCGCTGCTGAGGCTGCCCCGGAGAAGGCCAAGGAGGAGGAGAAGGAGGAGTCCGACGACGACAGTGCGTTGTCTTCCCTTCGTCCCGTCTCTGCGTTCACGCTGCGTAGACATGTTGCTGATGTCCCCATTTTGTATTTTCTTGCCATCCCATCTTGTGGTCCTGGTACTGGTTCCACCTCTCCACAAATCCGCCTACACCTTTCTTTCCTCGAGCAGTGGGCTTTGGGCTCTTCGACTAAGTGTGCGGGCTATAGTCGACGTGCAATTAACCCTTTTCTCCCATAATGTCACGCACTTTTCAATGACAAGTACAGAGCTGCTTGCCAGCCTGCTATGCCGTCTGTGTAGGAGAGATACAGAGAGTGCCTCTGGAGAGAGGGAATGAAAGCTCACCCCTGCCAATTGACATACTCCTGGCCTCGCCATATCAGTCTTCACGGAGCTCATGCTGCGCGCCTTGCCTGCAGCACCATCTGGTTCAATCCATGACATCTCCAAGCACAGCCTTGGGGTTGTAGCCATAGCAAGTTGTGCTGTGTTTAATTCAGTGCCAGAAACATGCCAGAAACGAATGCCATGAAGAGCCATACTTGGCAAGTAGTGCAGCTGTTTTTGCAACATTCACCACGTCAAACCGGTGAGGCGGGCAACTTACGGAAGGCGGGAGGAAAGCCGGAACATGGGCGGCGGGCAGAGACAGTACAGACACTGAACAGGGTCTTATGCTGGAAGGGGAACAAAGGTAGAACAACACTGGGGGGAGAGATAGCGCTAAGGAAGAGACGAAGAGCCGAGAGCTGAGGGAGTGAGTTACAACCCGAGGCGTAGAACCTCTGTCAACATCATTATCCTCCTTCTGTGGTATGCAGGTCTGGGCAACGAGCGCCTGCAGGAGCAACACAGGTACAGTATGGGAAGGAAGCTACATCGAGCGAAAAAGGAAAGGCCTCAGCCTGGTGTTTTGCGAGAGCAAGGGTTTGTTGAAAGTCAGATCCTTGCAGTTTTGTTGCCTCTTCTAGCTAGTGCTGCAACCAAGCTTGCAGAGTTGATCCTGTGGGGAAGATACAAAAGGTGAATCTGGCATTGAGCATGTCCGATGAAGGGAACCAGATAGTAACATTCCAGCTAGAGCACTATGAACAAATCTTTAAAGGCTGGACATAGTGACTTGTCCGTCCTGCACTGAGTCTGTGATTTGCATGCAATCCAGGAATATCCGACAGCCCTCGTACAACGGGCTAAACACGGCGGGCAAAAACCCCTCGTCCAGCGGAGAGGCGAGTTCAGCTCGACCAACTTTGGGACGACCTGTTGACGACCTATAGAGAGCAAACGTAATCAGTCTACAAACAGTCGGTCTACTTTGTCCTCATCAGGTCGTTCAAAACTCGGGCAATCTATTGGCAAGATTAAGTCGTCTTGCGGGGGGACAAGGAGTTTCTGCCCGCCGTGGAAGCCCATCAAGGATAGAACACCCCGCACCATGCACTTGTCAAGCTGCCAGATGGCTTCTCCGTCCTCGTGATGGACAGAGCAGGGATGACGTGGTCCAACATGATGCCATATGGGCTTCAACGGAAACATGGTAGCAACACCATGATCAAGGTGCAGATGGGCAAGATGATGGGGGATGTTGAGGCACTTCAGATTCTGCACACAGAAGGGGAACAAGCGTGAACAGCAGACCATGTATGCGAGCTTGCCCCCTGGCCTGCAAGTGTGAACAAGCCTCTGCCCTTGTCATCGATACCTGCGACCAGGCGAGAGGAGGAAGGAGGAAGGAGGACACAAGGGAATACAAAATGTTGAATTTGTCTGTGACATGTCAAAAATGACATGAAAGAAGGCTCAGGTGGAACCATGGATGTGACACATTGACTGTGGTCCATGTGCAGTACAGTGCCGATATTGCTGACAGGGAACATGAGCAGAGATCCATGGATGGGTCAGGAAGTCTGCCTCAGTGGACCAGCTGCAGGTCGACTGAAGAAGGCCTTGCTAATGAAGAGGGCAGCAACCGGAACTTGATACTGCTTTGTGACAGGCTTCCATACAGTGTGCAAAGCACCGTCGTTGCAGACTTGCAGGTGCTCCAGCATTCAAGATCAGAGAGCTATACTGGCTTACACAGAGTTGAGAAGGTCAAAACCACACTGTAACAGGGACGCTGCTGGTAGTCATGTGAGGGAAAGACGCATATGCTAGCAAGCCTCTGGGGAATACTTATGTGTAGTCGGGTCACCAAGTATAGCACTGTCAGGGGGCAGAGTTTGTGAGCATTTTATACTGGTCCAAGTATGTGCTGAGCATTTGATCAGCCAAACGGGCCTCTGCTATGCAAGGTGGTGTCAGCCTCAAGGTGTAGCACTCGCATTCACTCAGGGCAGTCAAGAGCTGCAAGGTTGGGTATACCCAATGGGCAGGCTGATGTCCCCATTTTGTATTTTCTTGCCATCCCATCTTGTGGTCCTGGTACTGGTTCCACCTCTCCACAAATCCGCCTACACCTTTCTTTCCTCGAGCAGTGGGCTTTGGGCTCTTCAACTAAGTGTGCGGGCTATAGTCGACGTGCAATTAACCCTTTTCTCCCATAATGTCACGCACTTTTCAATGACAAGTACAGAGCTGCTTGCCAGCCTGCTATGCCGTCTGTGTAGGAGAGATACAGAGAGTGCCTCTGGAGAGAGGGAATGAAAGCTCACCCCTGCCAATTGACATACTCCTGGCCTCGCCATATCAGTCTTCACGGAGCTCATGCTGCGCGCCTTGCCTGCAGCACCATCTGGTTCAATCCATGACATCTCCAAGCACAGCCTTGGGGTTGTAGCCATAGCAAGTTGTGCTGTGTTTAATTCAGTGCCAGAAACATGCCAGAAACGAATGCCATGAAGAGCCATACTTGGCAAGTAGTGCAGCTGTTTTTGCAACATTCACCACGTCAAACCGGTGAGGCGGGCAACTTACGGAAGGCGGGAGGAAAGCCGGAACATGGGCGGCGGGCAGAGACAGTACAGACACTGAACAGGGTCTTATGCTGGAAGGGGAACAAAGGTAGAACAACACTGGGGGGAGAGATAGCGCTAAGGAAGAGACGAAGAGCCGAGAGCTGAGGGAGTGAGTTACAACCCGAGGCGTAGAACCTCTGTCAACATCATTATCCTCCTTCTGTGGTATGCAGGTCTGGGCAACGAGCGCCTGCAGGAGCAACACAGGTACAGTATGGGAAGGAAGCTACATCGAGCGAAAAAGGAAAGGCCTCAGCCTGGTGTTTTGCGAGAGCAAGGGTTTGTTGAAAGTCAGATCCTTGCAGTTTTGTTGCCTCTTCTAGCTAGTGCTGCAACCAAGCTTGCAGAGTTGATCCTGTGGGGAAGATACAAAAGGTGAATCTGGCATTGAGCATGTCCGATGAAGGGAACCAGATAGTAACATTCCAGCTAGAGCACTATGAACAAATCTTTAAAGGCTGGACATAGTGACTTGTCCGTCCTGCACTGAGTCTGTGATTTGCATGCAATCCAGGAATATCCGACAGCCCTCGTACAACGGGCTAAACACGGCGGGCAAAAACCCCTCGTCCAGCGGAGAGGCGAGTTCAGCGCCAGCTCGACTGACTTTGGGACGACCTGTTGACGACCTAGGGGGATGTTGAGAGGATGCGTCGAGTGCTCAAGCGGCCAAGAGAAGTATCAGTAGGAAGCAAGTACATGTGCAGTCGCAGACACCAACCGAAACGACTGTCCTTCGCAAGCCGAAAACTTTCCCGTACGCCTCACTTGAGCTATCGCAAAGCAAGAGGGAACGGATCATGCAAAAAAACTCATGTTTCAGGTCAGTTCCTCTCCTGGTCTCCTTTCCTTGTCCCCCTCTCGGCCTCTCTCCAGCCTACCCAACCACCCGACTCAACCTCTGCACACTGGTCAAGACCTTGTCCCCCTCCTTGATCACCGCATTGTACCTACTGTTCTTGGCATCACTCCTGTGAGTGGTCACAACGGACGAGACGCGGTCGATCGTACAGGGGAGACGGGACGAGGCGATAAAGCGGGCGAGATCGCTGCGAGGGTTTCCCCCCGAGAATGCGTTTGCAAAGTCAAGTCAGCGTCTCGGTACAAACGTCTCGAGGAGGAGGAGGAGGAGGAGGAGGACAAGTGCAGGGAGAAGAAGAAGAAGGGAAGGAGGGAGGAAGGGGAGGAGGGTAAACAGACGAGTCTCAACTTACGCATCCAACCACCCCTGACTGACTCCGAATGCCTGAGCCAAACTCTCCAAAGTGACACTCCGGTAACTCTCCAACAACTGAGTGTAGGCTTTCAATCGAAGTTCACGGGTGTAATAGCGGGCGTGGGGGTGGAGGAGTAGGGAGGGGAGGAGGTGAGTTTGTTCGACGGTGGCTATGGCGGATTCGGAAGAGTGTGGCGGATCGGAGGTACGTAGGGCGGTGGTAGGGGAGAAAGGGGCAGTTTGGTAGAGGAGGAAGACGAGGCATTTACAGAGACTTGGGTCAGTGACGCTGAAAAAAGCAAAGGAGAGAGGGAGGACTAACCGAGGGCCTTGAAGAAACCGCTGTAGTCGCACTTCCAAAGCGACTCGGCAAAACCTTGCAAGCTCGGCAATTGCGGGAGGACAGCGAGAACCTCAGGCGAATCAATGACCTACGACAGGTTGAAGAGGCGTAGATCAGTGCCCAAGAAGTGGAAAGAAAAGAGAGAGAGAGAGAGAGGGAGAAACAAAAGGTGGGGGGAGTTGAGCGAGCAAGCGTACCTTCTTCTTGACCTCCTTCCTGTCCAACCCAAACACGCCAGCAATGACACAAAGTCCCACAAACTCTTCATACGGGATCAATTCGGTGGCAGTAAACGTCGGAAGAGCATCAAGGAGCAGTTGGGCGGCTTGGTTGAATTGACGGATCGAGAGGCTGAAGAGTCCTCGGTAGACTTTGAGACGGTTGCGGCGGTCCCAGTCGCCCCCTTCGGCGATTAGCCTGGGATGAAGAAGGGTTGCGGAGGTACAATGGAGGAGGCCAACGGACAGCGGGACAGGGCAAGGGATCGGGGTTGAGTCGATATGCCTCAGTATACCATGAAGAGTGAGAAGGAAAGGGAGTAGTAAACGCACTTTTCTGCCCGCTCGATGCCTTCCCTGACAACCTCAAAGTCGACGTGGAAGAACCCTACGCGGATGATGGACAAGACTAGGTCGATCTTGGTACCCTTTCCGGCGGAAGCGTCAAAAGCGGCGTTGAGGGCGTCGATGGCTCTCGTCTAAGACGGGGAGAGGTTGGTTAGTCTGAGCTCGGAATGACTTTGAGGAATGGTCATAGGAGAGAAGGGAGGTGGAGGGAGAATGGCGCGGAGAGGCGAGACGGGGAAGACGGAAATGAGGCGGGCGGGCGAACAGAAAGAAGGAGACGCCAAGGCGTGGGAAGGAGAGGCAGACCCCGCGGAAGAAGGGAGAAGAGACACAGGACCGGAAGAGGACTGGACTAACCTTCTCTCCAATCTTACTCAAGTAGGCCGCCTTGTCCCTGAGAGCCTCTCCGACCTCGCTCTCGCCCAAGTTCTCGTTTGCATCCGCGTGCTTGTCGTCCAATCTCTTGAGTTCGGCCGAATTCTTTTCTTGCAGTTGCGAGAGAAGGGCCGAGGGATCGGATGTGGACGAAGAGGAAGAGGCAGAGGAGGAGGAAGAAGAAGAAGAAGAAGAAAAGACAGAGGGGGAGGTGGCGAGGAGGTGAGAGAGGTAGGGGGCCATTTCTGTGCGGTGCGGGGCATTCGACCAGAGGGTAGGCCGTCGAATCAGGACGGGGAGGAGAAGGTGCGGGTCAGTCTGCAACGAGAACGAGCCGGGTAGCGGAGGGCGAGACTGACCATCTTTTTCGATACCGTGCAGCAGTTGATGGTAGGCTCCTTGCCTGTAGTCTGATGCTTTGGGTTCCAGTAGTTTGAAGACGAGTTGAGGTAAGGCGAGGTTAGGGATGGGGAGGGGAGCGTCGTCCTGAGCTGCTGGAGGAGCCGGGGTGGTGGTGGATGCTGGAGGTGCCATGGCTGTGTGCGTGGTGTATCTAGACAGTCAAGGGTGTGAGAGGGAGGGGGATATCAAGTGTGGCCGCATCATCATCTCGCATCTCGTTCTCTCTATATTGCTGTCGCTGCACCCTACGCTCTACTCTAGATACTCGAGCCATGTCTACACCTCAACCCTCACCAGCACTCCAAGCCGCACTCGACTCATCAAACCCAGAGTCGGCGTTGAAGGACCTCATCAACCAGGAAGCCGGTTAGTCCTCATCCCACCTTCAACTCCCACCCCTCGACGACACTCTGACCCCCCGCTTGACCACTCACAGGACCCAACGACGACTCGCTCCTACGCGACAAGGAGCACGCCATCCTCAAACTCGCCACCACTTACCGCGACCAGCAGTACGTCCCAACTCCGACAGCCCTTTGTCGACCTCTCTGAGGGCGTCACACACTGTCACGGACGAGTGACGAGCCAGCCGCTGGACCCCGCGCCGCCTCATCTGCCTTGCCTATGCTGACTCGCCCCCTTCTCTCTCTTCTTCTTCTCGTCGCATTCTCCGACTGGTCCACACTTTCCTCAACTCCCTAGGAATGTTGAAGCTCTCTCCTCCGTCATCCGCGACAGCCGTCCCCTGGTCCAGCACCTCGCCAAAGCCAAAACTGCCAAACTGAGTGCGTTACTTTCCCCCTTCAATGCGTTCTTCCAGCCTACTGACCCCTTTCGGCGTATTCTCGCTGCCATAGTCCGAACCCTCCTCAGCCTCTTCTCCTCAATTCCCAACTCTCTCCCCGCCCAAATCACTGCCACCGAAGAATCCATCACCTGGGCCACCTCCGAGCAACGACTCTTCCTCGCTCAAAACCTCCAAGTCCGCCTGGTCGGCCTCTTCATCGACACTCAGCAGTACCCCTCGGCCTTGTCTCTCATCTCGTCCCTCCTCCGCGCCCTGAAAAAGTTGGACGACAAGCTCCTCCTAACCGAGGTTCATCTGCTTGAAGCCAGGGTCAACTACTTCCTCGCCAACATGCCCAAAGCCAAAGCCGCCCTCACCAGCGCCCGAACCGCCGCCAACTCGATCTACTGCCCTCCGACTCTGCAAGCCGAACTGGACGGCATGAGTGGAATCCTCCACGCCGAAGAGAAGGACTACAAAACGGCTTATTCCTACTTTTTCGAATCGTTCGAAGGCTTGTCCAATCTGGATGCTGGAGGGGTTTCGGCTTCGGCGGTGGCGAATGAGGGTGGGGTGGATGCGGAGAAGGTGGTGAGGAGTTTGAAGTACATGTTGTTGTGTAAGATCATGTTGGGGTTGGTGCGTGCCTATCCCCCCTTCTCCCCTTTTCTCTCTTGCCCGTCTCTCACGTCTTGAGTCTTTCCTTCCACTGACTCCTTCTCGCTCTAAAAATGACAGGCCGACGACGTCCCCCCTCTCCTCACCTCGAAAACCGCTTCTCGCTACACCTCCCTGCCCAACGCCGAAGGCGGAGGCACTCGACCGAACGAAGATCTCGAAGCGATGAAACTCGTGGCCAAGGCACACAAAGAGAGGGATTTGAAGGAGTTTGAGAAGGTTTTGGGGGAGCGGAAAAAGGGTAAGTTGCTGTTTCCCCCTTCCCTTGCCTTATTTCTCTCTCCATCTCCCTCTCTCTCTCTCTCTCTCTCTTTCCGAACATCGCTGACGCTTTCTCTCTGGACATTGCGCGGGGCTGAAACGAATAGAACTCTCCGACGACCCCATCATCCGGTCTCACCTCGCCTCACTCTACGACACCCTGTTGGAGCAGAACCTCGTCCGACTGATCGAACCTTACTCGAGGGTTGAAATTGATGAAGTTGCGAGGTTGGTCGGGCAACCTAGGAGGGATGTTGAGAACAAGTGAGCTTAGGTTCTGACCTCCCCCTCCCCTCCTGTGTCTCTCTGCTATCATATGGATCCTCGGACAAAGACTGACCCTTGCACTCAAACCCTCGACTCTCTCTTCTCGACCCTCGACCCCGCTCCGACGCCCCTCTCTTTGTTCTTAGATTGTCGCAAATGATTCTCGACAAAGTCTTCCACGGCATTCTCGATCAAGGTGCTGGGTGTTTGATCGTGTTTGATGAACCCGAAGTGGACGTAAGTTCACCCAGTTCTCTTTTTCTCTTTTTTTTTACGTTTCTCTCCTCTCCTCCCTGGCTTTTGCGGCCGTTCCTCCTCCGTACAACCTGAGACTGACTTCGTGATTACGGTTCACGTTTTGGGGGATTTGCAACAGAAAACCTACACGACTACTTTGGAGACCATCTCGCAGGTTAGTCAGGTGGTTGACCAGTTATTCCAGAGGACCAGGACGGCCGTGATTTGAAGCGATTTCGCAACTTGCAATTTGAACGAGTACGCAAACTTTGTCTCTCTCTCTCTCTCTCGCGTTGCTTGCAGGAGGGTGGCACGTAGAGAACAGATTGTCAACTGGCACGACAAGATGCGAGCCTAGCCTCAGTGAGGCGCCGCGCAGCCCGATTTTGGTGAGCCAGAAAAAGAAGAGAGAAAGAAAGAAAAAAAAAACCACAATCTAGATCGCGGTAGCGTACTGCTCAGCCTCCCAATCGTCTTGTACGTCCTCCGTCGTCTCGCTCTCCTCCTGACGACTCGGCTCGTATGCTGAACCTTCCACTCTCAAACTCCTCCTGATACAAACGAACGCCGGCCTGCCTAAACGCATCAATCTTTTTTCGCAAAGACCGACCGTTCGGGTTCTCGTCTAGATTGGCTCGCTTGGTATGAACCGCCTCGCATCGCAACACGACGAGCTGACCAAAAAGGACCTGCATGTCTTGCTCCGAGGCTCGAGAAAAAGGAGGACAAGGAATCGGTGTTTCCTCCTCCTGTCCAGGGGAGGTATCGAAGAGTGGGCGGAAAAGTCGAGCGGAACATGCTGAGGCTGGACCCAGATTCTCCTTGGAATGTCTCGAGTTGCCTCTACGAGGGTTGGGAAGGACAAGAAGAGAGTCGGGTGGATTGGGTTCAGGGGAAAGGATTTTCAGGACGAGGGTTTCCAGTCGAGGGAAGGTGTCTTGGGGACCATGTCGGGGAATGACTCGGTTTCGGCATCGTCGTCAAAGTCGAACGTGAGGTTCAGATGTTCGAGGCTGGGGGCCTGAGGGCTGGACGAAAACGGGGTAGAGCTGGTCTCGAAAAGTTCTTTCGGTGACGGTGAAGTTCAGGAGTTCGAGTTTGCGGAGTCTGGAGCGAGGGAAAGAAAGGGACTCGAGTGTCGGTCCCGTGGATCGCCGCAGGGAGAAGCAGTGTAGGTTGCAACGGTCAGAGTATGAAGTTGGGAGGGATCGGTGAATGAGGTTGGCAAAGCTGGTGAAGACCCCTCCTACGGGCAGATAGTCGAAGGCAGTTCCCTTGACGATGGGAAGAGCAAGCAAAGCACTTGTCCAGCGGAGCTGGCAGACAGATATAGTGCGCCCCTGGGCCACGGCGCCCAGCCCAGGCTGTCATCACACTCCTCCGTATCGTTCTTCTGAACTTGGCGTGGGCCAATCTCGAGTCGCCGTACATGGGGAGCCGCGAGCTCGAATAGGACATTCCATTGACGGCGTTCGGCATACCACACACCGAACTCGGGCCCGAGGTCATGCACATGATGCCCGCCATGCCACACGTCGTACGAGGCGTTGTCCGTCGAGTCCGATGCTGGGGGACTTCCCGAGCTGTCGCTAGTCCAATCCGACTCGCTTTCGACCTTGGTTCCAGCCGTCTCCAACTCCTCCTCAGTGCGTAGCGGGAGTGTCGGGTTGAAGCGCATCGTGGGTACCGCTTGCGCCAGATTGTGTCGTTGAAGAAGCGTTGCTACGTAGCGCGGATCGCCTTTGTCGACAAAGCGGACGAAGAAAGGGAGGGCAAGCTGGTACCAAGTTTTGCTGACTCGGAGGAAACGACCAAAGACGAAAGGGGCGAGGTGAGGCACATCGGGTCCGGCTTGAGCCGCGTGAGGGCCGAGAGAATCGAAGAGGTAGGAGAATACGAAGGTGACGAGCTCGTTTGGCAGGCGGGAGAGTGAGAGGGTCGAGGGTAAGAGGGAGGGTGAGAGGGAGGTGTGGACAAAGCAGTGGGGAAGAGCTGAAGCGAAGGGAGCCAAGGGGAAGAATAGACGGTGAACTGTCAGGAAAAAAACCGTCAACAGACCGTAGCGAGGAAGACAATGGGAGAGTGCAAGCAGTACGTTACTCACTGAAAGGAGCGGAAACCGCCGAGATTGGGCGCACCCTATGCGCTGGGACAACCTTTGTTCTGTGCTGTCTTGCGACCCAGAGTGGAAGCGCAAGGTCAACCGCGAGACTGGCGGCGTGATGGTTGCTGCTGTTGGAGTAGGATGAGCGATAGATTACTCGGCTGGGTGCTTCTAAGAGGGGTCTACAGCCGACAACAAGCGGATCGACGAGTGGGAAGCCAGTGAAGGTTCATCAGTTGGACTTGCTTCTCCGGCCTCTCACGGCTCTTCCGCTCTTTGCATGCACGTTCGTCCAGCCGGAATGGCTCGATTGCACCGCCGCACTGCACCTCGTCACCGGGATATCATGCGTCGAACGACGTCGGCAAGGAACCACTTCTTCAAAGTTGGGTCATAATTGCGATCCCGAATCGGACTAGGCCTTCTGCTTCGGGCAAGATGATGGGTTACGCTGCAGCTTGCTCTTGTTCTTCTTCTCCTCTTTCCCTACTGCTCGCGCACTTGCCTCCGAGCTACCACCCTCCTAAACCTCACCGAAAATTACCATGCGCTCCGTCCTTGCCCTCGCCACCCTCGCCGCTGTTGCGGTCAACGCCGCCCCGGCTCCCTTCTCCAGCCTCGAGCACATGAAGCGCGACATTATCCAGCGCATGGGCAGCAACAAGCTCAACAAGCGTCAATCCGTTACCACCGGTGGTGAGTTTTCCCTTCCTCCTTGCCGTTTCTCTCTTTAGGACGGATGCTGATGTTGGTCGACGCTGCACCGCCTTGCCTTGCCCTGCGCAGCCGACGATGTCACTATCCTCAACTTTGCTCTCACCCTCGAGCACCTCGAGGCCAAGTTCTACGCTGATGGTACATTGCCATTCCTTCTTGCCCGA
Organism: Rhodosporidiobolus odoratus; assembly: GCA_034387635.1. Classification (NCBI taxonomy): domain Eukaryota; kingdom Fungi; phylum Basidiomycota; class Microbotryomycetes; order Sporidiobolales; family Sporidiobolaceae; genus Rhodosporidiobolus; species Rhodosporidiobolus odoratus. The sequence continues at coordinate 164,227 of JAOANU010000023.1, forward strand.
TCCTTCGGCTGCTCACCGTTCTGCTCACTTGTCCACAGCCATCTCCCAGTTCAACGCCTCTGACTTCGAGGCTGCTGGCTTCCCCGGTGTCTACGACGTCGTCAAGCAAGTTGGCGCCGACGAGCAGGCTCACGTTGACTTCCTCACTACCGCCCTTTCTGCTGCCGGTGCCACCCCCGTCGAGGCTTGCAATTATACCTTCCCCGGTGCCGAGGACGTCAGCGGTTTCCTCGCCCTCTCTCAGGTCATTGAAAACGTCGGCGTTTCCGCTTACCTTGGTGCGTGCTTCTTGCTGCTCACCGCTGTCTGCCGCTATTAGCGCCGTTTCTTCCCTTGCTTCTCACTGACCACCGTTTCGTCGTGCACAGGCGCGGCTGGCTCGATCAACAACACCGACTACCTCACCGCTGCCGGTTCGGTCTTGACTGTTGAGGCCCGTCACGCCGCCGCTATCCAGTTCATCCACGGTTACCAGCCTGCTTCGCAGCCAATGGGTGCGCCTCGCCTCTCTCCGCCAGGTCGTCTTCACCTACGAGCATGGCTGTGACTGACTCGCCTACACCTTCATCGTTACAGACACTCCCCTCTCCGCCTCCAACATTGTCACCATTGTCTCTCCCTTCTTCACCTCGTGCCCGTCTGGCTCCGCCCCTACCATCACGGGTAACACTGCTTTGAACGTCACCACCACTGCTCCGGCCATCAACTCGACCCTCGAGCTCGTCCCCGCCAACTCGTCCGTCATTGAGGGCAAGGACACTGTATACTGTGGGTTTGCTTCGTGAGTCTTCTTTGCCTTTCCCTCCGTCGGCGGCCGCTTTGACGATCACCGGACCACCCAAGCTGACCTTCCCAACTCTCCTTTCCACCCTCCGCAGCGGCCTCGCCTCTGCCTTCTCCACCTACGAGAACGGCTCCTGCGACATCCCCTCGCAAAACATCACCGCCGGCCAAACCTATGTCCTCCTGACCACCGGCCCCTCCCTTCTCGCCGACTCCATCCTCGCTGGCCCGGCTATCCTCTCTCTCGATGTCGCCAACCTCACTGTTGGTCCCTTTGTCGGCGCGATGGCCAGCTCAACCTCCAACTCTATCTCCTCTTCCGCTTCGTCGACCATGCTCAGCTCGGCCTTCAGCGCCGTTGCTACCGGTGTCTCGAGCATCTCGAGTGCCGTCTCCAGCGCTTACGCCTCCGCCACCGCCTCGAGCGCCTAAAAAGCGTCAAGCAAGCTATAATGTATCAGTTGCTGAACGCTTAGCCTCAGATAACTTCTAATAGACACTACTCTTTTGACCTCCCCTTCTTTCGTTTTCCACTTGTCGATAGTTTTTCAACCTAACCCAAAGACTACTGTAGTCTCGCATCCTCATCGACGCCCATGCGCGTCTTGCTTATCACCAGGAATAGTAATCAAGCAACTACATCACCGTGTCTGCCTTGGATTCCATATGCTGTGGCTGCCCTCAAAGGAAGTCCCGCCTTTGCAAGTAAGCGTAAGAGAGGTCCGAGCCACGGCGGGTTCAGAAATATTCTCTATTCCGCCCCTTGCTCGGCGAAATGAATGAGTACCAAACAATGCAGCACATCATCGAAGCTATGCCAGATTGTTGTCAGCCCCGGTTTCGTCAACGTTGACTCTGCTGGGCTTAACTTGAATCCAACCAGCGAAACGTCACAAGTAAGAATTCGTCACCTGTACTTAGTGTAACGCGTAACAAATTCCGTCTTGCCACCACTTTGCCATACGATCACTCGCTGTCCCAGTGCTACCTATCGGCGTCGACTGACCAGAGTCCGTCGCACCCATTATGCCGGAAATCCACCATCTTGTGAACGCTCCCGTCACCGCGCACGCTTTCAACGGCGACCGCACCCGTCCGTCTCGTCCTCATCCTCCCGCCCCACCCTCCGCTAATCTATCTCGCATGGCTCGCAGAGGTTGCTGTCTGCCCCAATAGCAATGAAGTACACATCTACGCTTTCGACGGTACCACGTGGCAGCTTCAACACACTCTCGCCGAGGCAAGTCCTGTCCTCCCCCCTCGTCATCCTACCTCGAGCTGACCCCCCTTGAATGTAACAGCACGACAAGCTCGTCACCTCAATCGACTGGGCGCCGCAAACGAATCGTATCGTGACCTGCGCGCACGACCGCAACGCCTATGTCTGGACCCTTGAAACCTCCCCCGAAACTGGTCTGCCTATCTGGCAGCCTGTCCTCGTCCTCCTTCGCATCAACCGCTCTGCGACCTTCGTTCGCTGGTCTCCCAACGAGGAGAAATTCGCCGTGGCATCCGGCGCTAGGACTATTTCGGTTTGTCAGTATGATGCGGAGCAGAATTGGTGGGTCGCGAAGCATTTGAAGAAACCGCTCAGGACCACGGTATTGAGCTTGGATTGGCACCCGAATTCGGTACTGCTTGCGGCTGGTGGAGCGGATGGAATCGCGAGGGTGTTCTCGGCTTTCATCAAGGGGGTTGACGCCAAGTTAGTTTTCTGCTCCCTCCTGACGTTTCCCGCCAGTATCCAACCGTGTGCGACCAAACGCTCTACTGACGTCTTGTCTCTTGCTGCAGGCCGCCTCCTTCCCCCTGGGGCGAGCGCCTTCCGTTCAACACGGTTTGCGGCGAGTTTATCGGTCCCTCCGGAGGCTGGGTACACGGTATCGCCTTCTCGCCGAGCGGTGACGCTCTCGCTTTTGCTTGTGCGTGTCTAACGTCTTTAATACAAGAAGGGTGTGTTCTCGTATGCTTATGCACCTGACTCGACAGCGCACGACTCGACAATCTCGGTCGTCTACCCTTCCGCCCCGGAGCAACCTCCCCAAGCTCAATACACGATCAACCTCCCCTCTCTTCCAGCTTTGACCCTCATCTTCACTAGCGAAACCTCCCTCATCGCTGCTGGACACGACTGTCAACCCCTCGTCTTCGAAGGCTCCCTCGAACAAGGTTGGCAGCAAACCGGCTCACTCGACCAGCGTATCGGAGGCAAGAGCGCCTCTGCCGCTTCGAGGACCCCTGTCGGTGGAGTCGGTCGCCTCAACCGCTCCGAGGCGTTCAACATGTTCCGCGCGGCGGATTCTCGCGGGGTTTCCTCGGCTGGTGGTGCTCCAGGCGGTGGAGCGGGTGGGCTGGGGCAGCAGCTCACTTCGCAAGGGACCGAGTTGCTTACGGTGCACCAGAACACGATTACGAGCGTCCGAGCTTACGAGGGCGGGAATGGGACGGATGTGAGCAAGGTTAGCACGACGGGCGTGGATGGGAGGTTGGTTATTTGGCCGGTTCAAGGTGGGGTTGCGGGCGTTACGCAGGGCGTTGGGCAACTTGGCATGTAGGAGACGTGGACATAGTAGCTTTGTATTCACTGTACAACCCCCAAACGTAATCGAAACAGGTACAGAAACATCAACCTCTTCGGTCGCCTCCTCTTCATCGCTGTATTTCTTCCTCGTACTGCTGCTGGTCCTCTCGTTGTCGCAATAGTGACCAGACGGATGCTACAGGGTGTTACGAATGTCAGGAAGGTAGTGGTTCCGGAGGAGACGGAAAAGAGAGGAACGCACCCTTGAAGAGGGTGAGGATCAAGCCCAGCTTTCTCTCGAGGGGGCGGAGCTCGCTCAGCACTTGCGGCTGGATGGTAGACAAGCGCTGAACGACGGCAGTGATCTGCAGGACAGAGGTCGACGCGTTGTTGCGCGGTGAGGACGGCGAAAGGGGAATGAGGAAGAGCGAGACTGACCTCGTCGAGGTTGGCGGCTGTGGCACTGTACTCATCCAATACCTGTGATTCCAGCCTGGCTATGACTTCGTGTGCTGGTGGTGTTGATTGTGCCATGACGGACAAAGGGGAAGAGGCGACTCGAGACAGGGGGTCTCGACTCACGAGGCAGACTCGCCTCCCTCGGTTCCTCCTGCGTTGATATTCCTTGATCACGCTGCTTTACTACGGCAAAATCAAGCCCATCTCGGCTTTGGTGACCTCCTACCGGTCTCCTCCACCTCGTCCGTTCCCTCCGATGCCGGTAGAGAATCGCCCCGAAGACCTGGCATTTAGGTGCACTCAATCGTTTGCTCCCCTCAACAATAAATACGGCCAGAACCCATGTCAGATCGCTCGGAGACTCAGTGACGTGTGCACCTATGGGAACGATCAGTACTTTCCCCTGCAAGCTTTGGATCTTGAGGACGGGGAAAGGTCCTACCGACCGCCAAACCCGCGACAGGTGAGCACTCTCTTCCTCGATGCCAGGAGGCGATGCTGACCACCGGACTTACCTGTAGGCAACGTCCTGTCTATGCAGCATGGGCGTCTACAACCTGGTACAAGCATGTGCCGCTTGTCAGCAAGAATCCCAATATACCGCGACCCTGGTGAGCGTCCTTTCCATTGTCCCAGATCCCGCGCAAGTTAGCCGCTGTGGTCGGGGTCAGGATGCGCAACGAAAAGCCTTTCAAGGCGGTCGGGCGTTCGTTGCGCGGAGGCCAGAGAAGCGCGATGATCTTCTCTCAGCCTCTTTCTGCCTCCCGACATGTCTTCCCTTTCTTGCAAATACTCCGGCTGATGCTCTGCTTCGCATTCCTGCGCTGTCGCAGTGGACGAACTGGGTAGCCAACTGCACCATGTCGAACATCAACGGCGGCGCAACGTTCCCCTTCGCAATTCCCAGCGATACGGCTCTGCCAGACTGGGCGTGCGCCAACAACGCCGGCGGCTCTCTCAGCGTTGGTCAGGTCTTCCGTCACGTTGGCAGCTACAACTCGTCTCGGAGCTTCCCTTCGTCATCTTCCTCGTCCTCCTCCTCGACTACCTACCTCGCCTCTTCCACCTCGGACGACGATGATTACACCGAGGCGGCGGCCTCGCAAACTCTGTCCAAGGTCGGTGCAGGGTCTGAAGGCAGCTCCTCAAGCTCAGGAGGGTCCAAGATCATGACTGTCGCTATCGGTGCACTTGCCTTTGCTCGCCCCATCTTTCCCCCTTCCTGCAGCTGATCGATATGTTACTGCCAGTCATTCCCCTTGTCGTCGCTGCCGCTCTTCTAGGAGCCATCTTCGCCTATCTTCGCAAGAAACGTAAGTTCCGGCGGCGAGGGCACCGGCTCAACTCGACTTCGGATCTAACCGGCGAAGAAGGAGTGGTCGGTAGTTCCCGCAGTGAGCCGTCGACGGTCAACGTGGCGGGCGGAGGACTGATGAAGCACAAGGAGAGTCGGGTGTCGCTGTTCCTCCCGCCGTCGGAGAGCGTCTTCACGCGCAACTCCGGTCGAAGCTTTACGACCAACTCCGTCTCAACCGGCGCCCCTCATGTCCATCACAATTCTCCCTTCCGGTCTTCTACCGCCTATACCCCTTCAACCGGCTTCGACACCATCTCACGCTCGACGGAGTACACTTACGACGACGGCGCGTCCTATGCTGACTACGAACGGGATCAGAGCCACACCCCTTACCGCGATGAAGACGACGACGAATCCATCTCCCCCTTCTCAGATTTACACCGTCCTCCACCCTCCCGCACCGCCACCCGGAACAACATCCACACCTCTCCTGCGTACCGCCATTCCGTTTCGACCTTTGCTTCCTCCGTACACCTTAGCGAGTCATCGGGGGCATCTCAGCATGACTCGAGGTCGTTGCTGACGGTCAGCTCGCGAGGAGCACCGCCGAGTAGTAGTGGAGCGACCTATGGAGGGTTGCACGATGATGACGAGCGAGGAGAAAGTGGAGAAGATGAAGACGAGGTCTCTCTGCGGAGTGGACGGCGATGACTTGGGTCGACTCACGGCCTCAAGGGGGTGGTGTTCAGTATATACAGATGAGGTTGTTGTGTTTTCTTGTCGCGCTCGGCTCGGCGCCCTCCGTTGTCTTGTTGATAGTTCCTGCTTCCTTCATTCCATTCCTTTCCTCCGACATGTCCTCAAGCCCCTTTGGTACGGTTTACCGCTTATTATCTGCGCCTATTCTGCCTTATTCTACTGAGCTGGTGGTGCCCATGTTGTCAACAATGGACATTCTCCTTCACGTGTTGTCCAGCGCGAGAAGAACTTGGCATCTTCCGGCTTTTGCGCCTTGCTCTCACTTGATCTTCTTTCCTCGTCGCGCGACTTCGGCTCGTCAGATAACCGGTGTATAGACATCGCTCACCATGCCCGCCGCTACCCTCGCGTTGCTGGATCGCCTCGTCAATCAACCCGCACTTCACGATGTTCTCGCCATCCTCAAAGGCGCCCGCAATGGTCTCGTCTATGGCGCGAAAGTGAGAGCACCGCATGCATTGATCATGAGCATCCTATTCGGACGGGGCGGGTACGTTTCTCCCTCTCCACCCCTCTCACCGTTGAAAAGTCCCCCACTTCGCTAATCCCCCGACCTCGCACAGATGGCAACAACGCCTCCTCTACATCTACCGAGCGACAAAGCAACACTCGCTAAACCTGGCCCGGTTCGTGGCGATCTACAAGACGTGTTTGTTGGTGCAGAAGACGTTGGCGGGAGGAAAGGCCAGAGCGATGGACACGTTTTGCGCGGGGCTGGTAGGTGGTTGGGCTGTGTTTGGGGAGAGGAATGCGGTGAATGAGCAGGTGCGTCCTTCCTTTCGTGGCGCAGGGCAGCCCCAGCGCGCTGACCATACTCTTCCTTTCATATTCAACATTTCTCTCTCGTCCTTCTCTTTTCCTGGTCAAACCCTTGCTCGTAGATCGTCCTCTACGTCGTCTCCCGAGTGGTCACCTCCTTCCTCCCTCGAGCCTCTCCACCATCTTCAGCCTCACCCATCGTGTCGTCAAAAGTTGCAACAGCAGCGCTCTCAGCAGACGGTTTTCCCCATCCACCAGGATACCCTTATCCTAAATCCCTCCCGCCCAACTCGAAAGTCTTTCAGCTGTACGCGGCGGTGGCTTGGGGAGTGGTCATGTACCTGTTTAGGGAGAGACGGGACACGCTGCATGGTGGGATGGTTAATAGTATGCAGGTGCGGATTTTTTCCTCCCTTTTCCTCACGTCTTCTTTGGCAAGGACACAGGGTGTCGCCGCTTACCTGTGCTCTGGTCGCCGTCGACAGTACTTGTACCTTGACTCGGAGGTGTGGAAGGGGATCAAGACGCTTCTCTGGCGTGAGTTTTGGGGTTTTTCTCCCTCGGCCTCTCGCCTCAACGCTCTTCCCTTCCTTCGAGGCGTACCACATCTGACTGACCTTTTCTTCTTCCGTAGACAATCGATAGGGACGATATGAGGGGCGGGCAGCTGGGAAGATGCGCGCCGGCGGCTTTACTTTTTTTGCTATACCATTTGTTGTTGCAACGTCGGCCCGTAGTCTGCACCCTTGGAAGTTCCCTGCACCAAGCCATGTACTCCGAAAGCCAGCATCTTTTCCTGTCTTGTCGAAACTTGTCGGCAAAATTTCCTGTTTCCGTCGCTCATCCTGTTGCTTGACCATGTCTGTTCGTACAAGCACCGCAAGCATGCTCAAGACCGTATCTTCGGCTCGTACATTCGCCTCTACCAGCGCTGCCCGGCTTCCCCCAAAGCGTGAGATTCTCCCTCATCTTCATCTCTCTCCACTCCGCCTCTCTGACTCGCGCAACACTCGCTGATATGGGATAAGGGGACGTGCAGCAAATAGTGCGGCTATGTTTGCGAGGAACAAGAAGCAGGCTCAGTCAGAAGAGGTGCGTCTTTGCATTTCTTCATCGTTCCGCCAGAAAGTGTGCAAGAGAGAGCTAACCTCTCATCAGAGCAGGACGGCGCATCATCAGGTGGCGCAGGAAATGTTCTGGCAGAAGTGACCCTGCCGCGACCGGATCTGAAAGAACTGGAGGAGATGCATCCTGTACGTCCAATCCCTCATTCGAGACCGACACTGCTTCTCCCGCATGCTGACCCTTCAAGCTCGATCATGCAGGAGAGTCTGACAAAGAAGGCGGTTGGACAAGTGAAGGCTTTCCCGGGAGCAGCAATGGACGCGCTAAAGACCTTGAGTTTGCCGGGAAGTATTCAGCGGGAGGTATGTCATTATTCAGTCCTTATTCGATGTCTGTGAATACTCAGAGTACTCCTACACAGCTTGCTTTCACAACTCGGCCAGCTACGGTCGTACGGAATGCGACGCTCAAGATGACCCAAACGTTGGATGCGGGAAAGAAGGGCGAGAGTAGGCAGTCGCGATACGTTCTCGGTGTGTACCCTTTCTCCATGCGACCCTTACTCGAACTTGATGACTCGATGACTCAACGACATAACTTCCCTGCAGCCGGCGGATCTGGGAGCGGCAAGAGTACCCTGATGCTTCAAACGGTCTCCTATGCCCAGTCTACAAAGTGGATTGTCTTATACCTTCCCTCTGGTTCGTCCCGTCTGTTCCGTCTCGTCGGGGATTTAGTGCATCACTCATCTCTCATCTACACGTCATGCAGCTGCCCCGCTCGTAAACTCCTCAACTCCCCACCTCTACTCTTCCACCCGCGCTCTCTTCGAACAACCGGCTCTCGCCTCCTCGCTCCTTCAGAAATGGTCCAGTGCAAACAAGTCCGCCTTCAAAGCGCTCAAGACTAGCAAGGAGTGGACTTTTGGGGAGAAGAAGGTCGCAGAGGGGAAATCGCTTGAAGAGCTGGTCAAGGCAGGTGGGGATGAGAAGACAGTTACGAGCGTGTTCGAAGCGGTCATGGAGGAGTTGTCCGCCCAGAACAGGTGCGAACCATTCCGTAACCACTTTTTCCCAGCCTCTCTGTTTCCCCCCGTCTCACGGTCGCGTTCCCTTATATCTGGATGTGCTGACACCGATTTTATTCTCGTCTTCGTTTATATCCAACTGCAGCCGCCCCGTGCTCCTCGCTGTCGATTCTGCCCAGCCTCTCTTCTCCACCTCCTCCTACATCGACCCCACCTACACCGCCATCGAATCCTTCTCGCTCGTCATCCCCCGCCTCCTCCTCGACTACATCTCAGGCGCTCGATCCTTCTCCACCGGTGCTGTGCTGCTCTCCCCCGACTCGCTTTCGGCGAACAAGTCGGACGCGTTGAACGATTTCCTCGCTTCTTCTTCCTCTCCTGCTTCCGACGCCTCTAGTCCCACTTCCTCTGTATCGAGACGCAACGCCCTCGAAAGCGCGTATGACCGCTCTCGCTCTTCCAGCTATGCAGCTTATAGTGAGGTTCTCGAGTCTGGAGTGAAGACAATCGAGGTCCCGGAGAGGTTGAGCAGGGAAGAGGCGGTTGGGGTGGTTAGGTTGATCAAGGGGTGGAGGGGGACTAGGGAGGGTAAGTTTTCGTTTTTGTCCTACCTTCGTTCTCCTTCCCTCCTCCCTCTATGTCTCTCTCTGGTCGGGACGGACCTGGATCGCCCGAATGCTGACCCGTTCTTTCTTTCTCTCTCCTTCCACCACTCGCCTTTTCTGCTTTTCATGATGCATTGGCGTGCGTGCAGCGGTGGATGACAAGATGTTCCTCGAGCGACTCGTCTCGACGGATGGCAACCCGAGGGAGTTCGCCAGGGGCTTGAGTAAGAGTTTGGCGGTGTAGTTGTCTCTACATTTGGCGGAGAAAAAGGATGGCTTTGTCCCCCGATCCAGTTCTCCTACCATATGAGACGGGACACCTTTGCGTTTGCGCTCCTCTCTCTCTCGAGCCGCGGCGGACCTCGCATGGACAGTAGACAGGGCCTAGCCTTGCAGCGATTTCTACTTGAGATACTTCACCGCGGAAGAGGATCCTGATCCGACATAGGAGAGACCGGACGCGATCGTCGAAGCGGCAACGATCCATCTGTGCGTGTGGGGACGTACGACAAATAGGGAGACAGGCGTGGGTAAGTCAGTGTCGAGTCAATATCAGTATAAGGAAGAGCGACTGCGACGCACTGTAAACCGACCAAGCCGGTACTGATATCCACCGGCAGGACCGGTGCGAAAGTCGTCGCACCAACGAGGACGAGCTGGAGGAACGTGTTGTATTTTGAGATTTGGGTCGGGTGGACGGAGGCCGACGGGATGGAAAAGTCCCAGTAGCGGGTGAAGGTTTTCTGGTTGTGGTACGTTTGGCGCGACACATGAGGGTTAGTGGGTGAGTAGGAGGAGAGCGCGGGGAAGGGAAGGGGGTCGACGTACGGGAGGAGGTAAAGAGGCGTAACGGAAGTAGAAGGCGGAAATGGAGAGGGCGACGTCCCGGCCGATGACGAGGATCGCTAGCGGCACTGTGGAAGTACACCCAAGAAACCTCCAACTCAGCGTCGCATTCGGGGGCACGGACGGATCAAGGCGGCTCACATGGTAGCATGTCTTTTATGGCGAGGGCAATGACCAGGGTCGTCATCAAGAACTTGTCTGCAGCAGGGTCGAGAATGCTCCCCAGAACCGAGCCCATGTTGAAACGTCTTGCGAGCCATCCATCGACCTGCATTGGGGACAGTCAGCTTGCGCAGCGGGGCAGGGTAGGAGGGGGGAAAAGGAAAAGAAAGACGGACAAGATCCGACACTCCCGCGGCAAAAAGCAATCCGGTTGCAGTAGGCCAGTCGCCTTTGAGTATGTAGTAGCCTATGGCGGGGGTAGCGACGATGCGGGCGACGGTGATGAGGTTAGGGAGGGTGTAGATGTTTTCATGTCGTTCTTTCGGATTGAGTGAGGTCTCTGGAGGCGGCGGAGGTTGCGGTACGGTCGAGAGTGTTCTTTGACAGAGTAACGAAGGGTATGCAGGTGTTCGTTGGTGCCCCAGACGCGTGAGAAGGGAGGATGGGCGAGGTGGGGAGATGAAAGTACGACAAGAGGGAAAAGTGCGAGGAGAGACTGTTCGAGCGTGTAGGGTTGTCCGCAGTGCAGTTGAGGCTTTGGTTCTCGTCCTTATCGAGTTCATCATTGTATTCGAAGTCAGGAAGGAGTTCAAGTTGTTGTCAATTCAGGAATCTTGTAATTATCTTGAACTCGTCCTCTCAATCGCTAGAACACCTGACAGGGGCACAATCACTGAGCAAGTATCAGTATGGACGACTCTGACTTGGCACGGTCAACCTCGACCGCCCGAAGCGATTCCTTCTCCTCACTCGGATCCTCTCAACGTCCATCAACTTCAACTGAACTCAGAACCAGCTCGGCTAGGGAATCAACTTGGAGGGAGGAGCAAGCTGCACTCCAGCACCAGCTCCGACTGGCAAAAGCTGAAATCGCAAACCTGTATGTCAACTTCCTTTTCCCCTCTCCCGTCTCTCCGCGAAAATAGCATCATGGCCTGTTGAGCTCACCCGTACTCCGCCTGTAAACCCCGACGTACGCTCTTGTGCCATGCCATACGTCCCCACAGACAAGGCAAACTTGGCCTTCGAAGCAACTCCGCGCCTTTCAATACCTCCTCGCCTCGCAAATCCTCCGTAGCGATTGAGGCTCTGCCACTGCGAAGACCCTCGAGCGGCGACCTGGCTTCTGCTGCAGCACGGCGGCGCTCCACCACTCCCGACCCGGAGGGCCGCCCCGCCCCTTCTAGCAATACTTCACCACGCTCAGCTCCTTCACCTCGTGGTCCCCCGCCGCTGCCAGAAGGGGCCGGCCATGTCGCCATGAACCGAGCTCTTCTTTCTGACGATGCCGGCGTGGAAACTCTCAACCACCTCGCTGTGCCGACACCTTCTCCCTATCCCTCTGCCTCATCCTCTTCAGTCCCTATGTCCGCATCCTCCTCTTCCGCGACCGACCGCGCCCCCTCACCCTCGGCAAGTCTCTCACCTTCCTTACGCTCCTCAAATGGCCTTCCAACACCGCCAGGAACCACCTACAACGGCACCTCTACCTCACAACCACGATCCTCTGTCGCTCCCGAAAATCCCTTCTTCGGCTCAGGGGCATCTCGAGAACGACTCTCCAAGTCTGCTGCGAGTGCGCAGAGTGGAAGTGGAAAGGTTATCAGCGGACTGCAGTCGGATTTGCTGCAGGCTCGATCTACATTGGAGAGTACGAGGGGACAGTTAAGGTTGAGTCAGAGGGCGGTTGAGTTCCTGGGTCGGCAAACAGGTCAGAGTTTTCTACTACTGCTCCGGTCTTCTCCACGCTGATTCCTGACTCTACCTCCTACTTCCTGCGAACGCCGGGTAGAGGACCTCAAAGAAACGAAAGACCGCCTCACCCTCGAAATTGACGGCCTGAACCGACAGCTTACCCGTAAAGAACGATTACAAGAAGAAGCCCTCTCTCGAGCAAGGATAGCAGAGACGGCCTTGAAGGAATTGCAGACGGAACATCGGAATTTGGTCAGCGGGCAGAAGGAGAAGATCAAAGGGTTGGAAGAGAGCACGAAGAGGGCGGAGGATGGACGAGTCAAGAGTGAGCGGGAGTATGCTAGTCTGAGAGAGGGGATTCGGTACGTCTTTCCAGTGCTGTTCTTCCTCTTCTCCCACGTTCTTCCGCTCCTTCTCCAGAGTGGTGCACTCCGGACATGCGACTGACAGTATCAAGGTTCTGCGTATAGGTCAATGTCAGAAGGCTGGCGATCCGACCTAAAATGGCTGAAAGAAGACCTGGCAAAGTCAGAAAAAGAGCTCGAATTCAAGGCTTCCTCTCGTACGCCTTCATTCCTATTTTGCCGATTCTCCGGCGGAATTCGTACTGACCTATGGTCCTGTATGACACAGTCTCCAAACTCCTCTCCACGCGGACCTCACTGCAATCAACCGTTACCACCACGCTTTCGTCCCTCCAATCAACCCAAACAGAATTCATCCAAACCCACTCAACATCTACCTCTTCAGCACTCAAACAGCTTACCTTGCTTAGCTCGAGGCACGAGGAGGATGCGAAACGGGCGGAGGAGCTGAAGGGGGAGTTTGGGAGGTTGAGAAGAAGAATGGTCGAATATGCCGCGGACGGTGAAGGGGCGGGGTCTACCACATGAGAGTCTTTGGGACAGAGGTATGTCGCGGTGTCCGGCTGATTGCGCAGTATGTGAAGAAAAAGACGAAGCCCTCTCGTTCTTCTTTATTCCCAATCCGTTTCCATTCCCCCCGAGTCGTAGCCTTGCCTTATATCCTTCGTTGTGCTGTTCCTCTTCCATTCGCCATTGTTGCATCGCGTTGTTCCTTTCGCTTTCTTCACTCCATCTTTCGAGGCTTGTCGCTTTCCCCTCTCAGTTCGTGCTCTCGGCTTGTGGCGATAACAAGGGCGGCGGCTTGAACAGCCGTGAAGCAGTGTACGCAGAAGACGCGGCCGGTGGCAATAGGCTGTCTACAGCAAATTTGTAGCAGTATAGCGCAGCGTCAAACGGGAGAGGGGATAGGCTTGAAGGAGCATGTACGGGACATGCTCAACTTGAGCAGACGGTGGAGCCCTTGATTAGTACGTCAAACAAGCTCAAGATACCGAGACAAGGCAAAGGCGATTCTGCTGTCAGGCCTACGATGAAATTAAGGTCTGGATTGAGAAGGTCAGTGTTGCTGGATAGTCTTCTCCCGCTCCTTGGCTGTGCGGCAGGCAGGAAAGCAGACTGAAGAAACATCACCCACCGACAAGCTGTCACTGGCAGTTCAGTCCCGCTCAATTCGTCCGACCCGAGGTGGGCATAAGGTGGCGCAAAGCACCGTGCATCAGGAACGGCGAGGATAGGCGGACCAGCCTGCCATACTTTGGCAAGATGTTCCGGGTTCATCCAAGCTGCCGCGTCTGCTGCTTCAGGAGTACTCGCGAAGGGTAGCTGGAGGCCATCGACAGTGTAGGTGCGTGTAGCTGAGCAGAGAGAGAAAAGCAGCAGTCGTGTGGGAGGATCGTAGTGCAGGATGACCGTGGGCTTATGAGGTATGGCTGGAGAAGGAAGGCGGAGTGGCCAGACTGTAGGAGGCACGGGACCGAGCAGCATTGTGGCAAGTCAGTGCTGTGTATAGGTCGCGCCAGCGTGACTGATCAGGAAGAGACACGCCGCTGCCGACTGCAAATGGGAGACCCTTGAGACGTCTTCACCGGTCGGTAGATGAAGAAGGACCGACAGCAGTGTCCTCGAGATCTGGTCTGTGCACCGTTGCTCTCTTGGCTTGTTAGCACTCGTGTAGCTTCTGTGTTTGCTGCCGCTTCGTCTCAATGTTGACTCGGCAACTGTAGTCATGTTGACTCGGTAATTGTAATCGAGACCTGGGCACAGGAGAGGTTCAGCGAAAGGATGTTGATTCAGAACGAGGCACGCATGCGGGTACTGTAGAGACAGCTCTAGCGTGTGCTACGCCTGCCACACCCTCACAAGGCTTTAATCAAGCTCCTCGGGCCAGCTGAATGTCTCGACGCCTCCGTCCTCCTCCGAAGCCGGTAGGAGCAGAGATGCTGTCGACCGGGGAGCGAACTGCTCCTGGCCGGGAAGGGTGAAGGGGTAGTAGGGCATTGCGACGTGGTAGAGGGCGGCGTTGGGGAGCAAGGCGTCTGTTGCTTCGAGGTGCGCTTGCGGGACGGGTTCAGGAGGAAGAGGGGGAAGGACGAGCATGTCGGGGTGGACTCGACCGCAGCGCTCAAAGCGCCCGCTGCGGGCTGTGACACAGCGCCGAAGTGGAGGCAGCGAGGAAAGGTAGATTGGAGAGAGACTGGGGTGAAGCTGAAGAGATGGAAGAATATGCGAGGTGAGAGCGATGAAACGGACGGAAGAGTTGCGCCGGCAAGCGGTGGACGCGGTGAAGAGCAAGTTGCGAGGTGCTAGTGGTCGGCCAATACGGCGATTAGCAGAAGCAGACGACGTGATGGTGAGAAGGCGGAAAGAGGTCGCATTCGTTCAACCAGCCGAACCTCGACGGGCCACTCGTTGTGCCTGCGCAATGTGCCAAATCAGGCGGCTACCGGGTAGAACGTAGAGCATTACAACAGAAACGAGAATCTGAAAGACATCTAGGCAGAAATCGGCAGTACCCCTCCTTACCGTCTACGAGATCTCCATCATAGCCTGATCCGCCTCAAGTAACTCTTCCCCCCTTGCAACACTGTGCACAATCTCACGCCGAATCTCCGGCGTGATCTGATGGTGTACCTTGGCCTTGATGACGTCGAGGAGCGCCTCTTTCTGCTCGGCGGTGAGATCGGATTTGTAGCTGCACCGATAGAAAAGATCAGTGACTTGCTTACAAGGACTGGGTGGAAAGGCAGACAAACCGCTGGACGAAGACGAGAAAGGACTGGTGCCACAGGACGGGCATGACTCGGGAGTCACGCTTGAAGCGGAGGAAGTGGAAAACGAGGGCATCGACGACCTTGTACGGCAGGGCATACTTTTTGTCGAGCAAGACCCGGATGAAGAGCGAATTTGGGCCTGCGGTTGACCATCAGCAAAACAGCAACAGAGCAAGCAGGGGAGACACGTACCAGTGTAGTCCATCTCAGCCAGTTTCAGCAACGCAGCACCCGAATGCAACACCGGCACGGACACCTTTGTCAAAACCGAACCGAGAATGGCAGCTTCGCGCAGGGTGCAGGTACCGCTCTGTGAGAGACGCAAGAATGAGTGTTGGGCAAAGGATGGGAGAGAAGGAAGGAGCGCACCTCGCACAGCGGGAAAAGCAGTCCCTTGAAAAAGGCAGCTGGCTTGTAGATCGCCTTCTTCAGCGCCATATACGTCTGCACCGATAGCTTTCCCGTATTGTCAATCTCTTCCCGCACCTTTTCCAGCAAAATCTCCTTGTAGAACTTTTGACTTTGTTTCGGGTCGAGGTTGGAGGCGAAGATTCGGGTTGCGGCGTAAGTTGCGTGAGGGGTCCAGGATTCAGGGTTGGTGAGCATGACGAGTTGAGGCCAGATGGAGAGGGTTGGGAGGATCTTGAAGGCTTTGGGAAGGGGTCCGGACTTGTAGCGGGAGAGGAGTTGTCCGACCCTGTGGGACAATCTGGTCAGAAGGGTGCGCGGTAAGGGGAGTGGCGAGACGTGTCATACTTGGTGTAAACCTCGACAACCTTGGGGTTGAAGCCGGGAGGTGGTTCGCGAGCAACCTCTGAATGGAGAAGAAAAAAGGTCAACTAGGAAGGTTTTTCTGCGGTCCGCGAGGAGACGCACGCGGCTCTTTCCCCTTCGGCTGCTCCGACTGCCCGATCTTCTCCATGATAAGATCCGCCAGTGTCCGACCCGATTCAAGCTGACCCTGCGGAACATAGTTGTCGAAAAGAGCCTGGTCGTCCTCGTCGATTTCCTAGAATAGCTTCCGGTGAGCTCGCCTGTCACACGGGGCAGCGTACAACTAGAACGTACCAGTTCCGCATACTCCTCGTAGTCCTCCTCATCGCTGAAATCCTCATCTTCCTCATCCTCACCCCGCAATTGCTCGTCGTCTCGTCCTCTGCTCTGAAAGGCGTCAGCTCGCATGCACAGCATTCATACAGGAAACTTAACGCACTCTACATCCGCTTTGAGCTCATCCAAGTCCTCGTCTGCGAGCTCATCCTGTTGCTCCCTCGCCATACTCAACACCTTCCTCGTGTTCTTGGCATCTAGCGCAGCCTGAACCCGCCCAATTGGTCAGCTAAAGCTCATCAAGATCCGCACACAAGGCGCAACGTACCTCTTCCTCCTGGTGGCGTTTCTTGGACTTGACCCTCTTGCCAGGCGCGGACAAGTTACCCGTGTCGTCGAGCTCGCCAGCGCGCAGCTGCACGGCCAAGGGATCGTGCTTCTGACCTGTTGTTTTGCGAGGTGGGGCGGCTTTAGGCATGACTAGAGCGGGACGAGCGGTTGTGGAAGGGGGAGAGAGGTGAGTGGATCAAGCTGAGGGCGAGTGGGTCAACAATCGAGTCTGTCGTATGATTGAGGAGGTGCCTGAGAAGCCCCTTGGGAGTGCAGCAGCGGTCAAGCAAGGAGGGTCGACGGGGGAAGGCGAGCGTGAAGCAGGAACCATTTTCTTTCTCCCCGGCGTGAACTGCAGACCTTTACGACAACCTCTACGCTTCCCTCCCCATCAAGTACTACGAGCATATATCAACCCCTTCATCAGATCGAATCTATTTCCGTCCGGCTGCAAATCAATGTGCTGCACTTGTCCTCCGCTGTAGCCGCCAAATACCTCGTTTCCGAGCCGGTCGACTTGAACGGGTACAGTTCTTAACAGACCGTGGTCAGAGGTGATGCCGACGATGCGGACTTGCTGAGAGGTCGAGTCGAGGGTGACGCGTTGATCCCTGTACAAGTCGGGAAATGAGCGAGAGAAAGTCGAAATGAAACGGGAAACGCACGAATGAATCCAGCTGCTCAAGTACCGGTCCGTAAACGGCTCAAACCCTCGCTCAAGGAAGCCCTGCCACATCTCGCCAAACTTGGCGAGAACGAGGGCGAGAAGCTGCTCTGGCCGCAATGGTGCGAGAGTGGTTCCGAAGCGCCGGTTGTGCAAGTCGACGAGTTCGTTCACGGAGGTGGTTGGCCGAGGGTTACTAGTGTTGATGCCGCAGCCTGTTGCCTCCGGGATCAGCGCGCTAGGGAAGAGGAAGGGGGCAAAGTGACTTACCGATGACCAAGTTGAACTGATCATCCGAAAAACTCGAATTGACCAGGATCCCTCCAATCTTCTTATATCTCTCCATACCCTCCCCTTCACCAACATCCGCATAGATATCATTCGGCCACTTCAAGCACACTCCTAGCCGTGCATACCCCTCCAACCCTCTGATAGCCTCGACCACGGCGAGTCCAAAGAGGTATTGCACGAAGACGATCTTTGAAGCTTGAGCGGAAGGGAGGCGTGCGACGAGAGAGAACTGGAGGCATCCTGCTGGCGAGATCCAGCTGTTGCCGCCTCGGCCGCGTCCGGCGACTTGATGAGAGGCGAGGCAGACGAGCCCGGTCGGAAGGGTGGAAAGGAAGTTGTCGTTTCTGCGAAACAACGAGAAGTTCAGCCAGACTGCAGCAAGAGCAGAAGACAGTCACACCGACTTGTCTAGCATGGTCTGTGTGCTAGTGACCACTTCGCCGTAGAGGACGAGTTGACCGAAAGGTGTGGGCGGAGCAGGGTGGATGGAGCGGATCCAGGAGAAGTAGGTCGAGAGGTCGAAGAGAGGTGTCAGGGAGGAGGATGGCAGGCCGGTGTCGCAGACGCAGATAGTTTGCGGGATCGCCTGCAGCTCGTCCGGATCCGCGACGCCAGGTTGGTCCCGTGCGTCTTGCAGAAGTTCCGGGGCGTCGATGGAAGAGTGGAGAATGAAGGTGTCGTTGCGATCGGTAAAGCGCACTTGCGCTGCTCCAGACGCTTCCCCCCTGGCAGCGATGGCAGCGGCGGTCGACTGCGTCATAGAAAGGTCGTCTGAAGCGAGGAAGAGGGGAA
This sequence comes from Rhodosporidiobolus odoratus, assembly GCA_034387635.1. Taxonomy (NCBI): domain Eukaryota; kingdom Fungi; phylum Basidiomycota; class Microbotryomycetes; order Sporidiobolales; family Sporidiobolaceae; genus Rhodosporidiobolus; species Rhodosporidiobolus odoratus. The sequence goes on from JAOANU010000023.1 coordinate 182,468, forward strand.
GCAGTCGAGGCGGGGCAGTAGGTGCGTCGGACACCTCGAGGTCCATCCAGCTCAGGCTGGCGCGGATGAGGTTGAGTCGATTGCGCTCTTTGAGGGCGTATGCGGCGGTGTCAGAGGAAGAAGGAGAGGGATATTCGGGGTGAGTTCCCCACAAGACGGCTTTGCCGGACTTGACGATGCAGCCGACGCCGGCGGCTGCTGTACCTTGAACGTGAGAGTAGGTTGCGAGGACTTGATAGGTGGTCGAGGAGGAGGTTGAAGGAGCGGAAGTGGGAAAAAATGCGCCACCGCCATTGTACCAGACCTCGCACGTCTCGGGAGACTGCTGCCAATGATCTCGCCAGGCTCCCCGATTCACCGTCAGCTGTACTTCCCTCGCGCCATTGTCCGAGTCGTACTGAAAGCCCGGGAAGACGGTGCCTCGACAGACGCCGGGGAAGAATCGCAGTTCCCTGTCGCCGGTCACTTCGAGCGGAGTGCCGATCTCGAACTCGATCGAGTTGCAGGCGTAGTAGGCTCCGGCGCAAATTCCGAGGTACCTGCCACCTTGTTGAACCCATTCCCGGATGCGGTCGTTTGCCTTGCCTCCGAGGTCGAAGAGGTAAGGGAGGTCGCGTCCACCGGGGAAGACGAGGAGGGCGCAGGAACGGGTCCAGGGTTCATCTCTGAGTGTCTTTGGTGATACTAGCTGTATGTCGTAGCTTGTCGAGAGGAAGGAACGGAGGACGCGGAGAGAGTTGTCGCGAGATGAAGCAGAGACGCCGGATCCGTTGTAGACGAGCACCTGATGAGCTAGACTGGGTCAGGCCGGAGACGCTGGATGGAATGGGACTGCTTACATTGAGTTTTGTCATGGCGGATGGACTACAAACTGCAATAACTCGAGAACGAGACTGACGATATTCTGTCTGTCCTCATCACTTTCAGATTCACGGACCTCTTCCTCTCTCTTTACTTCCCTTTGCTCACTCGCTAAATAGTCGCATTAGCGCGCTCAGTTTGCCCACCCTGCCACAATGGCAACCCAATCGACGGCCAAGGCAAACTCGCAGCGTAAATGGTTGAACGACCTCGACAGCATGCGACTCCAAGCCAAACATCGCTTCCCAGACGTAGCCTGGTCCACCGCAGACTCAGTCAAAGTAGTGCACGCTCACAAATGGATGGTTTACGTCAGGGCTACCGGTAAGCCCCTCGTTCCCACACCTTCTCCCCCCACCTCCTCCAGAGTACCGCGTGCTGATAGCCTACGTTGCGACCAGGCTCGTTCCAGCAACGCTACCTCGGCGTCCCTCACAACATGTCTCATTCCGACCTGTCCCTCTTCGGCCGCTCCTCGACCTCGTTCCGTACATTCACCCCTTCTTCCGTCCATCATGGCGACTCTCTTACCCCGACTCCCTACGACCCCTACAACACGCCCCGCCCTTCTTCCTCCACCGACTACTCGCGAGCAAGTGACGTGACTCTGGCCCCGGCGAAGCCTCTGCCTCTGGGCGGAACCGACATCAACGTTTTCGAGTCGGCGTTGGAGTATTTCTACACGGGCTCAGAAGAGACAGAGACGTTCGCGGTGTTGCTCGATGGGTTCAAGGATGACAACCAGCATGAGGGTAAACCGATGACGGCGGCCGCAAAGTTGCAGCAGGTGGATTGGCCTCGAACCCTTTTCCTCCTTTGGGTTTCGTGCTCACTGACGTCGAGCTAAACAGGACATGCTCTACCTCCTCAACTCCCATCTGTACTCAGACGTCGTACTGCGGGTGGAGGGCTCCGGAACCCAGTATCGAGCACATCGCGCCATCCTCGCCAGCCGCTGTCCCTACTTCCACTCGCTCCTCCTAGGCGACTACCGCGACTCGGAGCAAACCGAGTTCACCTTACCCTCTCCACCCTTCTCCGCCGCTTCCGCCCGCTTCGTCCTCATCTACATCTATACCGGCAGTTTCGACCAAACCATCACCCCGCGCCAGTTCGACCTTAGCATCGCCTTCGAGATGTGGCGTTGCGCTGCCTTTCTGGGCATGAATACGCTACAGTCTGAGATGGAGGACAAGATCATCAGCATGTCGAGTCCCTCTCGAGCGGCTCGCATCTATGCCTTTGCCCACAACCCCGACGTCAGCAACCCTCGTCTCGCCAAGGCGATCGAGCCTCAACTCCTCGACGGCTTGGAAGAGGTATGGGCCAGTCCGTCGATCGGCAACTTGGCCTTTGAGGTGCAGCAACAACTCGTCAGGAAGGCCATCGCCGCTGTCAAACCCTTGACCCTCGTTCAGATGGCGAAAAAGGTCGCGGGTCTACGGAGAAAATTAGAGGCGGAACGGGCCACCTGGGCTGACCATATCCGGAGCATGCTCGAGTCGATCGAAGACAAGCTCGAGTCGGAGTTGGCGGCTGAGTTGCCGGCGGTTATCGCTTCGCCTGGGTTTGTGGACTTGATTGATGGGGTCGGGTTCAGTACGGATGTCCTCGAGTGGTTGCTGACGCTGGTCGTCAAGGGATTAACGGAGGTCAAGGCGCCTGAGTCGTATCAGGTCATGGTCGGGTCTGTTCTGCTACGAGAGGTTCGTCAATCTGTTTCCCTCTGTAAACTCGAACCCTGTGCCGACTCGTCTTTCATACATCTTCGCTGTGCAGGAAGGGATCCTTGCCGACGTAAGGTCAGCAGCTGTCTTTGCCAAGAAGACTTGCTCACCGGCTTTCCCACAGGCTCGCATTCTCGTCGAAGACGTCAAGAATGGTATCTTGCACTATATCAAGCGCAAGTGGAACAACATCCGGGGAGCAGGAGGATTCGATCACCTCGAAAGCTGGTGCTTGAAGGAGCTAGCCGATGGTGCGTCTTTCTTTTCCTCTATTGCCGATTTTCGAGCCAGACGCTGACTCGTGGATCTGTATCAGAGCTAGAGAAGACCACAGAAGAGCTCGTTGAGGGCCCTCGCCTACGACCTTCCCCCCCTCGAGCGCGACAGCCGCCTAGGCGCCTCCTCGAAGGCACTCCCCCTACGATGCGAAAACGCCCTGCAGAGCCTATGACGGCCACAGCTTCCGAAAAGCGCCTACCTCCTTCTACCTCGAAGGCGTCTCTGTCTCGTAGCGCACCAGCCTCGGGTCCGGCTGCTGTCCGAGTACCTCGAGTACCTCGCCTCTCAAACGCCAGCGTCGCCTCGCGAGCCACTGCTGCTTCAGTCGCGACGACTCGAACAGCTCGAACAAGCGGCCCCACCGCGAGCTCTACCACAACCCCCAGCCCTCCAAACTCGCGGACAGTTCCCGGAGCTCGAACCCCTTTGACCGCTACCCGTCCTCCCGCCCCTTCATCCGCGCCGCGACCACCACCCGCAGCCACCTTTCCCTCCGCCGCTGTCTCAAGCCCCGCCCCGAGCACACGCTCTGTAGCTTCAGCTATCCCTCCCACTCGCCTTCCCCCTCCAGTACCTGCAGTCCCGTCAACACGACAGCGCGCTACCTCGGCGCCTCGAGTACCGCCAGGTGCAGCTGCTCGCCCTGCCCGGAGAGCTGTCTCGCCTTCTCCGTCCGTTGCCAGCCGGCGATCCATCGCTAGTACGGCTACGACTCGCACAACCGCACCTGCACGAACAACACCGCGTCCGCCTCCGGCTGGCAGCACCCGGCGAGAGCCTTCCGCCGCTCGATCCGCTCCCAATAGAAAACTATCTCCCTCGCCAAGCAACGCTGTCCCTCGATTGCGGGAGCGCAGCTCGGCGAGCTCCATCAAATCTACCCCTTCCGTCGCATCGGCCGCGTCTTCGCTCCGCCGACCTCCGTCGGCTTCCACACTCGCTTCAACCGCAAAACGACCCCCATCGGTCGCTTCTATCGTGTCGCGTAGACCGCCTGTCCCTTCCACATCCTCGTCCTCGTCCGCTTCTCCTGCGCCGGCCACTCCTTCTTCTTCCGCTCCGACCACTTCTGCCTCACGCAACCCCCTCCCCGCATCGACTTCAAAGCGAAGTATCCGCTCCTCGACCTCAGTCTCGACTGTCACCGGAGCAGCCAAGATCCGCGCACCGCCTCTGCCAACCACCAACAAACTCCCTACACTTGCCAAAGCCTCTACTCCTTTGAAATTCCCCTCAGCAGCTCCAGCGACGGCGGACTCCGACGGCCCATTGCCAGGTACGACCCTCCTCTCCGGCATTCCCTGTATCGTAACCGTCCGTTGTGACCGTCCGATGCGGATTAAGGCGATGGTTCGGTACATTGGACAGTTGATCGGACAGTCGGGACAATGGGTCGGGGTTGAGGCGGCTGAGAGTTCGATACCGGCTGAGGCGGGCGGGTTGGGGTGGAACGATGGAGAGAAGGACGGAGGTGCGTTGGCTTTTCTTGCTCTGTCGGGTATCTCCATCTTCCTTTCTTACTGATCACCTCTGTGATTTCTACAGTCGTGTACTTCAAACCCCAACCCGCGTCATCGCCCAAAGTAACCCCACCCAACTCTTCATCCTCCAAGCTGGCGCCGCCAGTGTCGGGGAGCAGCAGCGATGCCAGCGCTTCCTCAACCTCGCTCCGACCTCCGTCTCGTCGAGCTGTTCGACGGTCGTCTTCCAATGAGGCGACTGAGAATGGACCTCGCAAGGGCTTGTTCGTCAGACCGGATCAGGTGCGTTCTCTACTCTAGACTTTCCTGGGCCTTGTCATAGCCTTTTGCTCACTCAAACCTTCGCTTGTGTAGATCCTCTACGTCATGTAGACAGCCCTTCATATACCATTCCCTCTTGCATTCCTGCATAAAAACGATACCCCACTTGATCGGCTCTTTTCTCGTTCTCATTCTCGTTCTGTTACCCCACCGACTCATGTCATGAGTGTCTACTATATCCTTCTGCACTATCCTCGAAAGCTGCACTTTCGTCACCCAGAGTCTCCGAGTCAAGGTCTAGTGTCCGGTGAATTGAGGATAGCCGAGAGAGAAGCCGCGGCCAATGAAAGCCTCCCCGGAAGGAAAGGATTCGAGTTGCGCCTGAAGAACCCGGTTGATCAATACTCTCACGCATTTGCCGGTCTCTCTATTCTGCGACAGGCTACGTAGCTACCATGTTCAACTTTACTGAAGCGTACGCCGCTCTGCTACTCGTTCACCCTTCCTCGCTCCGACAATTTCCCGCTCCGACCTCGCTTCGTCTGACTCCCTCTGACACCTCGCACTACTGTAGACTACGGCGGCAGATAGCGCACTATGCTACCTTTCCACAGACGGGTGTCTCTTTGCGTCAAATGGTCATGTTTGGTCCGTCCCCATTCTCCCCCACCTTGACGTTCCGGACCATGATCGAGCTAACATAGGTGGCTTGGGCAGGCCAGAATCCTTCACAGGTACTCTTAGTGGTCTCTTCGCTACTGTGCCGAAGCTGACCATGCTTGGGACGATGTGCAGGGCACCCTTCTACGCGCCTCCCAGTTCCTCGCTGCAGAACTCCCTATACGACTCGCCCATAGGGTAAAGGAGCTCGATGAGTTGCCGCATGGACTTCACAAGATGCAGAGTATAGAGAAGGTCAAGAGGTGGTACGCTCAGTCGTTCGAGGCACGTTGTCCTGTCTCTCGCTCCTTTTCCTTCCCTTCCCTCGATGACACTCGTGCCGCTCTCTTCCGACCCGACACAGGAACTTGTCAACTTCCCTCGACCTCAACTCCCTTCACACCTCCAGGAAGCTCTCATTCGCGCATCGCAAGAGTCGGAGACGATTCCTGAACCGAGACCGAATCCTTCGCTTCCTGAACATATGAAGCCGCGGCCAAATCAGTTGATGAGTAAACAGGGAAGACAGAAGATGCCGTTGCACAGGTGCGCGCGTCTTCGTCTCTCGGAACAACCGGAGGAGCGAGGCTGACTCGTTGTGATATACAGGTATTACTCGAATCCTGACGAAACCATCGTTTGGCCGCCCGAGGTTCACGACTACAATGAACGCTTCACCCGCCTACTGTCTAACATCAAACGACGACACGATCCCGTTGTCACGACCGTCGCACAGGGAATACTGGAGTTCAAGCGCGACAGCAAGTCCCGCCAGATTGATCGCTCTATTCAGACCTTCCTCGACCGCTTTTACATGTCCCGGATAGGTAAGACTGTCTATACCCGGGTTTCTTGAGTGAGGGTTCTAATCCGATGCTCCGTATGAATAGGCATTCGTGTTCTCATCGGCCAGCACATTGCCCTCAACCGCCTTGAACCGCATGAGGTATGCTTCGTCTTTCCTGCATCGCTCAGTCCGCCGTTCTGACCGTTCTATTGCTTCCGACAGGACTATGGTATGCCCTTCTCCCCTCTCTTTGTCGGAGCTTGCTAAGATCGTTATTCCTTGCAGTCGGGATCATCTGCACCCGTACTAACGTTCATCAGATTGCCCGCGAAGCGATCGAGAATGCGACTTATGTCTGCGAGGAGCACTACGGACTCTTCAAAGGCCCGCCGGTGCAGCTCATTTGTCCGAAAGATCTTAACTTCATGTATGTACCGAGTCATCTGGTAAGTCACTTGACTTTCTCTCATCTCCCAGTGCAGACTCGCGAATAGGCACACTGACTTTGTTATGCACAGAATCACGTCCTTTTCGAAGTATTGAAGAACTCGTTGCGAGCGGTCGTTGAGACCCATGGAGCCGATTGCGAGAACTATCCGCCTGTCAAGGTTATCGTCGCAGAAGGAAACGAAGTACGTGCCCCTGCCTGCCACGTACTGAATCCAAGGTGGTGACTGAGCCGTACGTGCACGCAGGATATCACCATCAAGATTTCGGACGAGGGCGGAGGCATTTCTCGCAGCGCGCTTCCGCTTGTCTGGACATGGATGTACGTCGACTGCGTTGACTGTGGTGTCTCCCGTGAGCTTTCTACTCAGCGACGTCCTGCAGGTACACCACGGCAAGCCCGGAAAGTCTTGACGAGAACTTCCAAGGATCCGATTTCAAGGCTCCGATGGCTGGATACGGTCTGTCTTCGCTCCATGTAGTCTCTCCCCTCGTAGATAGTGCTGACGATCCGAGATCTCGTAGGCTACGGCTTGCCGATTGCTCGCCTTTATGCGCAGTACTTTGGGGGCAACCTGAAGCTCATCTCGATGGAAGGGTGTGTTCTCGGCTTCACTATCGGCTCTCAGCTGCGACGCCGTCAATTTCTAACGCACAGTACTCTATACAGATACGGAACAGATTGCTACATTCACCTGAGCCGGCTGAGTCAGAGTTCAGAGCCTCTGCAGGTGCGTTTCGCTTCGCTTTCCCACGTTTGCTTATGGTGCAGCTCACATCGCTCGATGCCTTACAGTAATTCTCTGCTTGCTGTAACGAATGCGCTGTTGTACTTGCGCTTCATACGCCTGCTTCTTCCGACCATCTGCTCTTGATACTTATGCCCCGTTCGCTCTGAACCTCTTCGTGCGGCGTTTTGCATGCTGCTCACCATCCGCCGAAGGCTACTCGGAAAGCAAACTCCTCCTTGACCGCGGACTGGCTGGTGTTCCCGATGTAGCAAAGTCGATGTGCGCGAGGCAGTTGTTATGACCTTCTCAGCCCGGGAGACAACGAAGATTCACCATTGACCCTCCGTAGACCTGCGGACGAGACTTTACCTGCTTGCGCAGGCGCAGGCGCAGGCTCAGGCGCAGGCTCAAGTTGAGTCTGACATCAAGACGCAACACGCGACAGGCAGATCATATGGGACGCATGGGGTGTTTTTTGTTCGTAGACTCAGTCGTCTCTTTGGCAATGGCAATCAAGGTGCGTGATGTGTGGGTGAAGAGAAGCAAGAGAAAGCGTGACCAGCGTATCTTTCTCTCACTCCTCTGCCCAGACAAGAAGGGCGCCATTCAGGCATGCAATACCCTCCCTTCTCGTCCAGGAAGAGGAAAAACTACAAGGAGCCCGTACGGGGATGGCCCGCGGGCAAAGAACAGCATACTAGCAGTCTCCTGAGCTTTCTCAAAGGCAAGGAAGCAAGGAGATGAAGAGCAAGATGGGACTTCCATCTCTCCTCGTCTCTTCCTCTGCAAGGATTGGACTTCCACAACCTCTTGGTCCTCGCAAAAACCCAAGCTGAGTCATTCTCCTCATTCCGGTACTGTATCTGTATTGCTTCTGCAGGCGCTCATCACCCAGGACCCACATACCACGGAATAAGGATTGTGATGTTGAAGGAGGTTCGACACCTCGGGTTGTTGTAGCTCACTCCCTCAGCTCTCAGCTCTTCTTCTCTTCCTTTGCGCTATCTCTCCCCAACGTAGTTCTATCCTCGTCTTTCCTTTCAGATTTAGACCCTGTTCACTGTCTCTTCCACCTCCGCCCGCCGCCCGTGCTCCGGATTCCCTACCTCCTTCAGCAAGTTGCGTGCCTCACCTTCTGGTTCGACGTTGCTGAGTCCACCGATGTCAACTTTGCAGGGAGGCCAGGGGCTCGGCGAGAAGATTGTACCCGAGTAAGACTAGCTTAGCAGAGCGCAATTGCACGAGAGTAACAGTGAAATAACTGTTGTTACGAAAGCTGAAGAAGAAGAAGAAACCACAACAATTCTACACAAGTCACCTCCGGTTAACCCATAAGTCTACACCAGCCTTGTTCGATCACCAAGTTGTATATGAGGGGTGGTAAGGCTGTGGAGTTAGAGTACCGGTAGCTACTTGTACAGTAGAGAGAGAGAAAGAAAGGAAATGACGACAATGAAAGGACAAGGACTCAACATCTGGGGGCATACTAGCTAAGTAATCCTAGCAGTCCTTTTCATTGAAAACGCTTCGCTGAGAAATCAACTCGTCAAGATTCATCTCTTTGATTCCTCACTACACACCCACGCCTGCTGCTAGATGCACCACGTCAAGCCGGAGGCGAGGCGTGCAGCTGACGGGAGAAAAGTCGGGAAAACCGGAGAACGGGCAGCGGGCGGAGGCGGACAGACAGTGAACAGAGTCTAATTCCGAAATATAGGAGAGGAAGGGGACAATAAAAAGACAGGGGAAGGGAGCGCTCACCAAAACGGAGGAGAAGAATCCGAGGGAAGGAGCTACAACCTGAGGCATAGATTCTACTCCAGCATAGATATCCGTATTCCGTACTGTACTTGGCTGGGGTGGTGAGCACCTGCAAGGGCAACACTGCAACAGTATCAGGAGAAGGATATATCAAGCGGAAAAGGAAGGACTCGGCCTAAGTTTTCCGTGAGAAGCAAGAGTTTGTTGAAGTCAAATCCTTGCACGCGCAGGAGATGGCTCGTCCCTTGGAAGCTATTTCCTCCCAAAAAGGTGACATGCTGATGGTACTTTTGCCGTGGAGAGTTGAGCGAGAGGGCTTATCACGGACATGGCACAGCTATAGGCTTGTAGAAATCGAGCGATTGGAGTGGAGAATAGAAAGGAACCGAGGGGCCCCACCTCCAGTTCGTTGAAGCGGGGTTCGGTGACTCGATGATCTTCTGCACGAGCACCGTTACCACCTGCGAGATACCTCGCAAGTTTAGTGCAACAGCCCGCGCGTGCAGCATCCAGCGTTTCGTACCGAGGAGCGACTCATCCGCGGCTTCTCGGGACAATATACTTACCTTACATGACAGGGCATCGCGGGGTGTAACCGACATTCGGTGGCTGCGCTTGGCTCTGCACGGCATTGCAGCCGAGTGCGACTGAACAAAAGGAAAGAAAGCCTAGGGGACACCAAAAAGAGGCCCACTGCCGGAATTGAACCGACGACCACCTCAATTCACACCCGCAGATCGAGCTGGTTAAAAACCCAAATGAGGTATCATGCGACTAGACCAAGTAGGCTCACAGTAATCTGCTCTTTCAGTATAACATATAAGTCTCAATCTATAGTAACACCGCTAACACTGGCTCTCAGGCACTTGTAACACAGCTAACACTGGCTCTCGGGCACTTCAGCCGCCATACACGAGTAAAGACAAGGTCCCCTACTGTGTGTGACTTTGTAGTTGATACCTCCCTGTCTGCCTGTCTGTGAGCCCTTTCCTATGGAAGATGTGTCACTCACTGCTCTTCCTTGGAGAATGCCTCCCCGGACAACGGGGCCCAAACAGGGATGGGGGCCCGTCGCTGTGGTCAGACAGGCTCATTGGGGGCCGGTCCCTTTGGCTTACCCGTAGACCGCTCTTCCGGTTTCCTCAGAATTGACATATTCAACACTTCATGCAGCAGTGCTTGTCTTACCAGTCAGGCGTCTACCTAACGGTTGATGGAACTATCTAACATGTAGTGTACCAAGCTTTGGCAAGCGTGACACAATCGGCCGCTGCTTTGTTGACCTTCTCAGGTCAGATCCTGGCACCGGGCTTCCCTAAGTTCTCCTGCATGACAGGGACAATGGGGATAATGCCGACAAGCGGCGGCGCAAACTTCAATGAACCCCCAAGGATCCGAAAGATCCATGATTACACGGTATTACTGGGGGTGAACTGCCAAAGTCAAGGTCAGCACTCCTGGCCAAGTTCGACCTCGCCCTCCCTGCCCGCTGGAACGCCTGTTGGCACGCTCCGGGTGTCCGCAGCGCTCCCCTTTGCCGTGTCAATCACCACCAGCCCCATCCTCCGCCTCCACATATCCCTCCCTCACCCGCTTTCCTCCCTCTTCACCCAACTTTGGAACAGCCATTCCCATCTTCTCACCGAGCGCTTCCGTTCCCGCACCTCCTCTTCTGATTGTTGCAAGTGTGGGAACACACCAAGATACCCTTTCCCACTTCCTCCTCTCCTGCCCACTCTACCGCTCTCAGCACTCTGAACTCGCCAAAGCCGTCAGAACCCATAATCAGGACCTCTCTTTCCTCCTCATGTCCCACACCGCTGTACCTCACACCTTGACGTTCGTGCTCGCTACTGAACAATTTTTGTGCTATCATGTGCGCTTCTCAGGGAGGTCAACGGAACAGGCAGAGGAGTCAAAGGGCGGTGAGGTGAGGCGGGGGAAGCGGGTCGCAGGGAATGGTGTGCCTGGTGGTAGGCAATTGAGTCAGAGCGGTAGAGGAGCTTTGCGGGGTGTTCAAGGCGGCAAAGGTGATTCGACCGGCAGGAGATGAGGTTCGAGGTGAAGAGGAGAGGTGGGGCAGAGCGTTGAAAATTTTGTCTTGCCTTTTTTCTCGCTTCCCATTTTGTTCACTATACTTCCACTTTAGTTCTGATCTATTATTGTTAACGCGACTTCTCTCCCTCTCTCTCTCTCTCTCCTACACGTACAACATCAGTCTCTTGTTGCCCTCAGTTGCTCCTTGCATTGCTTCGTATTCAGACATTAGGCGCAAGCAAGATAGACCGAGCAAGGCTGCATCAGGTAGTCAGACTGTTCCGCTGAGAAGGCCAATCTGGGGTGAGGCATAGTGCAAATGCACGTGTCAAGCATGGGCATGTATGTTCATGCCATGTCTTATCATACGGCATGTAATAAGGTGCTTGTCTCTCTTGTGAGAGAAAGATTCCATTGCCTGCCTTTGACTATCACTTGATATGACAGAATGAGCTTATTTCTGATACGTGGAAGAATTGTGCACTAACTCTGGTTCTGGCAGCTAGGTGCTTGACACAATCAGTTCTGCTTGTATATCTGAGGCCCCAAGTTCAAAGAGTATCCAGGTTCAAGAGGCTTGACAACCAATCAAAAGCTGATGTACGAGGAACAGCTGTCTCGTGCCGTGTGAGAGGTCAAGAAACAGTGGCTAGGTCAGCAATATGTGCAAGATAGCCTTGTGAGGCACATTTCTGCAGGCTTGTGAGTGTAACACACGGTCAAGATTGAATTGTTCTTTTGGAGACCACAGGGTGCAGAAGCCAGAAAACGAAGCAGCCACTTCCTGCCTGCATGACAGTCTTGCTGCAATACCGCCATACCAAACGGTCGCCTGTCAGAGCAAGGTGAAAGTGCTCATAGTCTTACACAGAACAACATAAAAGGATATGATACGCAGAGATTGAGTATGATGAGATGGCCGCTGGCTCACTCCGCTTGCTGCACGGCCTTGTATTGTGGCACAGGTGCACACAAATGCTGCTGCTGAAACAAGGCATTGATCAGCAGAGGACAGAGAGAAGGAAGAAAGGCCATTTGAGAAGGTCAGAAGGCACTGTGGAGATATCGCGGGGGTTGTTGACCTGCTGTCTAGCGTCTGCTTCTCTGGGGCTGCCCTGCCGCTCAGGGATTAGCAGTAGCAACCTTCTTGGTGGTTTGGCAGCCCATGTAAGCTGCATCTATATAGACCAGGAATGATGGGATTTGCTAGAGTATGCCGCCGAGCCCAAGTCTCCCGAGCAAACCCGGCAGGTCCCATTTTGGCGACGGGAAATTGCTCGGGGTTGTCTCCCGAGCAGCCCAAGCAGTCCGGGCTCTTCCCGAACAGGAGTTTGGCTGAGACTCGGGACAGAAAGTTGATCCCAGTGCACTTCTCTCTTCTACAATTGCAGAGGACACTGTAGCAAGACTATCAGTTGCTACAACCCTTCAGGAGCAAGGGTAGGTTGAAAAAATAGCCTTTCTACCTTGGTTTTCGCCTTTCTTGCTCGGGAAAACCCGCTTTTTCTGGCTCTGCTTTGCCGGGGATCTCTTGGGGACCGGAGCCCGAGCAGCCTGAGCGCTTGAAGGATTGGGCCCCAAACCCCGGCAATCCCTGAGAGACCGGGAAGGCATGCTTTAGGATCCACAAAGAGACTGACAGCGTTCCGCGGAGGTAAATGTGGAGAAACACACTCCTGTGTGTGCGAGTGACTCAGACCGCCAGGCTTGGGGAGACCACCACGGTAAGAGCAAATCTTCTTTGAAGTTTGCGATTACCTCATGGCGTAGACAATGCTATGATGGAGCAGTGTGGCTTGCTTATCTGTTGTGTTGGGGCAGAGCAAGGGACCTCCCCTTTCTTGGCAGATGGTGGGCGAAACTGTAAGATTCTCTTGGCCCTTTGTTCTGTCAGTCTCATTGGTTGAGGAGTGCAAGAGGGGTCAGAGGTCCAAGGTGCCCAGACACCTCCAGCAAAGCGCCTTGTTCGCACCTTGGCACATTGCAAGAGCAAATATCCTAGATGCCTTTCATGTCTGCAACCTTGCCTGGGGAGCGGCGTGACTCATGGTTTGGCTCAACATCTACACCTCCGAAGCTGTAATCAGATCATATCCTGCATAGGCAGCTGGTACTACAACATGGGGTTGTAGGCTCCTGCGCCCTCATCCAGCGGTGACACAGACTTCACTCAGTTTGACTCCAACGACGACCCTTTGACCTCGACTGTAAAGAACGAGCCAAGCTTATCTTACTTGAGAGCGTAGCGTGAGGATTGGCTTCTGAGCTCTAGCCACCTCTTACAGTCCTGGGTGCCATCAGCACAGTTCTCAATTGACACTCGCAAACTCCGCACAAGAAAGGGAGGCTGGGTCTCCCAAAAGAGGAAAAGGAGAGAAGAGAAGGAGCCTGAGCAGCTGGCCACGGCTCGGAATCAGACGCCAAAAAGATTTCTCGTGGAGCAGTTGGGGATTGAACCCAAGACCTTTCGCAATCATCTGCAACCGAGATGCAAAGCGAACGCGCTAACCACTGCGCCACAGCCCCCTTTCATAGCATTAAAACACCCATCATGTTTATATGGTTTACCGCGGTACGCCCGTCTGCCTCAACTGGGACTGCGGGGGTGCTAACAGTCTATCATGCTCAGGGTCGGCGCTTCTTCCGAACCAAGGTGCTTAGCTTGCCGTCCTCCGTTGTCACTGACATCTGTCTCGATGTTTTCTCCAGGCTCTCTTCCTGCTTCCTTTCTGTACTGAGCTCAGTATTCTCGCTAGTTGCTGCGTTCACACACGCTCCCTGTTACCGAGCTCCTTACGCCCTCAAGCTTGCTCGTTGCGTTCGCTCCCGTCTCCTACAAGCTCCCTTCCTTCCTCGCCTACTACAAGCTCCCCCCCGTCCTGTTGCCACATACTGTACTTCTTCACATACTCCATTGCCCACTTGCCGTAGGCATGCAGATAATCGTGTGCAGCTTCAGTCCAGACGCTCTGCTCTGGGTCGTACTTGGTCAGATCGTCGAGCCGTGTACTCCAGTCTAGCCCGCTTGGTGCATGCGTCCAGCGAATGTTGACCTCGTAGTGAGGTTTCGTTGGGTCATCGAGGGAAGGAAGGGAGATCGAAAGGATGGGGGGGCAAGGTGGGGGCTGGAACAGCTGGATCGCCTCGGCGACACTTGAAGTGGTGGGAGGCAGTGGCGCACGACCTGAACGGATGGCGGCGCTGGAGAAGGGGAGGTTCCTACCGACAGCTTCGGCTGGGAGAAGGGGAGCCGAAAAGCCACACTGGCGATTTCCGCTAAAGAATTGGAGCTATATGTCAAGGTGTGTCAGCGTGCATCCACCGCAATGAGTGGGAGCTGGCCCAACTGCTCGACCCCTGATCAGGGCCGCTGAGAGACCCATGAAGCGCGAGGCCTCTGCAGATTTGGCCCCAGCCTGGATTTAAACAAGGTCAAGTCAGTCTCTTTTTGCACGGTATGATGAAGTCTCAACAAGGAGAGCTGACCTTCTTGGCTGATGCGGTCACTTTCTTCGGATCGCTATTCTTGCGCTTCTTGAGAGCGCCGTTCGTTAAACCCAGCGAGAATTGCGGCCATTTATCTTGATGGAAAGTCGAAGTAACCTGGTACACAAAGAACGTTGTTTGCGTTGTGGGAATCAGAGGGAAAAGAGGTACTCGCTTACCGTCTCGATGCCGGTCAACCCATCCTGTTCTAAGGCCCGACACTGTCCATCCATTCGATGCGCGAGCTGGGCCAGAAGGACAGAATCGTAGGTGAGAAGGTGGAAAGCCCCAAACTCGACGCTGACGTCTCCTTTCATCTTGCCTTGATGCGGACCATCTTCATAGCGCCCCCGTCCATAGCCGCTTCTTGATGGATTGGCAGAGGTGGCATTCACCCCCACTGTACGCTCCTTTCTGAAATTCCAAATCGAGGCTTTTGAGTGAAGGCCAACATTTCCTTTCGTTCTTGTTGTCTCGACCTTGATCCGCTGCTTATTGTCGCTGTTGGCGCTCTGCAGCACGTAAGTTCAGCAAAGTCAGCCCAGAGGGTTCCCTTACGATTCCAAGAGGGCAACTTACAGCCATCTTGGCGTTGGCGAATTCCGCGTAACCTCGAGCCACGTGTCGCTCTTTGTGCGCGGCATTGATGGTGATCTGAGCATGAGGACTGGAGGCGTACGTGTTGGTCAATTATGTAGAGGAAGGAAGAGAGAATAAGGACCGCTACCGTTTGGACCATTGATCAACCGCCAACGAAGATGCGATCATGTCCCCGGCGACGTCGCACTGGTACGGCAGATCGAGGTACACCTCGTCGGCCCTTGCCATGTTGATTCCGAAGAGATCAAGTGAAGACGGGGTAGTGACATACTGGGTACCAATTGAATGTCAACATCTCCCATAGGCTTTATAAGGGGAGACTGGGCAAGCTTACAGGTCCTGTCCTTGTGAACGTCCCTTGTGCTTGGTATTCCGGATGTAGTGCCAAAGGGGAGTAGGTGAAGTGATGATGAACTCCCCCGGCGTACTCTGGGGCTACCTTCAGAAGCATGTCTGGTATCTTATCGGGGGACAGGTCCTTGAACTCGTCAATGGCGATGTGATTGCTCGAGGACGCAGACGGAATTGACATATCAACCCCGAGCTTCCCCAGGATGCCCTCCTTGGGAGGGCCAGCATGAGACCGGCCTTCGGGTGGCTGTTGAAACTGGAGATCCTTGCGACGTAGGTGCAAGTAGATAAAGTTTGCTCCAGCCACGGCAGCGAGCTCCGCTTCTTTTGTCGAAAGCCGGCTGCTGTCTGTCACCGCATCGGCATCAGCTGCCCGCACAGCATCGAAAAAGGGTTTGCGGAGCATGTCCTCCGAGAATCTTGACTTCCGACGTTGGCGCTTGACGGGTATCTGACGAGGCGACTTCTTGGGGAGTCTCATAGTCGTAGCGGGGGAGGAGCTCGCTCCGGTCTTCTCGCGACGCCGACGCTTGAAGGCTGCGGCGAGTGGTTCTGCTCGGAAGGCAGCATCAGCTTTGATCCGAAGCCAAACCTGGGTAGCGGACGCACCATCCTCTGAGGAGGAGCCCAGATCAATACGCGATTCAGCTTTCCGCTTCTTCAGAGTAGAGCTGTTCCTTTTCGTAGTCGAGGTCTTCTCCTTGCGTGAGCCCTGGAGTCTCGTTGCAAGAGGAAGGGACGATGAATTGGGAGGAGGAGGTTTCTCCCGCTGCTTCAATGTCGACGTCGGTGCTGGCGCTGGGATTGGGGTTGAACCTGTAGACTGAGCCTAAGTCAGCTCGGCTAGGCTTCTACAAGGTGTGAGACCAGGCGCACCCATACTCGGCTGAGCAACCCCGCTGTTCCCTCCACTGTTCCCCCTGCCCAGATAGGTTGTCGGGTCTTGTGGGAGGAAAGAGGTGCCCAAGGAGGAACTGGTCAATCCCGGCGCGATGATAGGGCATGCATCCATTGGAGCGGTGAAGGCCAGCACTGCCAACGGTGTCGAGCCGGCAGTCCTGAGTATACGTAAAAGCTGCGAGTCAAGCGCGATGTATCCGTCAGCGTTAGAAGATGAAACGACTGAAAGGTAAAAAACACACGGTGGCTGCCATGAGAACACATGCGTCGACCAGTCGAGGCGGGGAAGAGATGTGCACCGTGACGATCCCGCTAACGAGTTGACCTTAGTTCGGACGTTCTGAAGCTGAGTACCTAGAGAGTATGACGTACTTTGCTTCGGAGGTGGAAACGGTACTAGTTACCCGGCTTCCCACGAAGCTCAGGAGGTCTCGTGCGTCGCAGTAGAGCAAAGGGTCGAGGGTCTCTTGAAGCGTGCAAGTGCAGAAAGGAGCAGGATGAAGGGTATGCTTGATGGATCTGACGGCCACCCTGTGGGCCCGGTACATTAGTGATACTGTTCACAAGACTGATCGAATACGCATACTCTATCTCCCGGCGAAGCTCGCTCAAGTTAAGCACAGTCTCAAGGGTGTCTCCTGTGTTGTGGGTCGTCAGAAAGGTGTTAGGATAAACACAAGAAGAGTAGGGGTGGGAAGGGTCAAGAGCTCACGCAAGCAGTCCAAATCGATGACGGATGACGAGTTGTAGTCTACCGGTATAGAGCTAGCGGGACGATTACCGCCGCCTCGAAGCCGGGAGAGTATTTCGATGGTCGAGTTGGCGGTGATGTTGTAGGCCGCAAGAGGGTGATGATCCTGATCACGCGGTGTCTGTAAGCAAGAGCAAGAAGGAGCAGAGAGAGACTGAGACGCACCTCCAGTTGTTTCGCTTCGAACTTGAGCCTCATGTCTTCCGTGAGTATTTTGACTTTGCCCCCGATTGCAGCTTTTAACTCCTCCACCGTTGAGTTCAAGTTCGTATCGATACAGACCTACAGGAGGAGGGTGCCAGGTCAGTGAACTGCGGCAAAAGGTAGGCAGAACGCAACGCACATATCCCCCTCCAGGCTTCTTCACCAACACCTGCATGTGAACTTCTTGATCCATCCTCTTCCAGTGTGCCATTTCATCCATACGTCTTCTCATCTCCCGTGCACGGCGCTTGAGGCAATGCGGAGTCGAGGCCTGCTTCGGACGGGTCGAGCGACCGCGGGCAAGTTGCTGGCGGAGGTAAATTTCTTTGTTCAGTGCTTGAGGGGTTTCTGCGCGTAAAAGGAGGGACTAGAGTGAGCTCAAAGGAAGCAAGGACAGCTCAAAGCCAGAAGTGACGGAAAGGGAAGGTAAGGGAAACATACTCTGTTTTCCCCTCCTCATCTTGTCTCCCGAGGCCCTCTTCTCTTCCAACCCCGAGGCTCCCCCTCCCGCCTTCTCTCTCCTCAGCTTCCCCCTTCCTCCCGGCGCTTTTGCATTGAGCGGGTTAGCTGCGGTATACTCGGCACCGCAGCACCAGTCGTAGTCCGAGTCGGCGGGACGATGACGATGGCGACGGCGACGAAGTGAACCCTGCTTGGAGCCATGCCGGCGAGGTGGAGCAGGGATCAAGGAGAGTTTTTGCTCAACTAAGGAAGGGCAATGGTGTCAGCCCAATCATAGCATTGGCGAGAATGCCATAGGAAGAGAGCAACAAAAAGCGCACCTTCTTCATCTTTGTCGTCTTCTTCGTACTCGACCACTTCCCCTACCTCGCTCTTCTTCCCTTGAACCATTACGTAGCGGGAACCGAATCTCTCCTCCTCCTTACCTCCAATTCCCACTTCCTCCTTGCCCAACCTCGGAAACCCCTCACCTTCCAACTCGCCTTCCTCAGCCTGGTTGGGTAGATTTTCGGTACTGGTCGTTTGATCGAGCGTCCTGCAAGCGGTTACGTGTGCAAGCGTTGCACCGAGAGTGGTAAGCGGGAAGAACGAGAAGAGGAGTAGGAGCAGAGACGGGGAACAGGAAAGTCAGTCGGATAAAAGGCAGCCAGACACAGAGGAACAAGTGCGTACAGCATGATAGCTATTCTGGCCTTGATCGTCAGAGAGAATCGATGTCGAGGTGCAGTGGAGAAGAAGAAGAAAGTGCGTTCCGGGTCAACAAGTCAGGAGGTCGTTGGATAGTCTGCTCGCTCTACAAACAGTTTCTAAAGCATGATTGCTAGGCTACTCATCCCAAGAGCAGGGTGCAAGAGCGCTTCGATTCAGGCTCAAGGAAAAAAAGAAAAAACCGAAAAGTGCCCGCTCTCTACCCGTGCTGATCTGAATCCTGTACCCGAGAAGCTAGGGAGGAATCACAGGACATACTCAACCTGCCAAGACTGGACATTGTAGTGGGATTTGCCAGGAGGTCGAGAAGGGTCGAGGCGGCGAGGAGGTAGAAATGGTGAAGCGGAAGCGTTGAAGAGGACGACGAGCAAACAACGAATCAGATGGAGACAAAGTTGCGAGTAGCAGAGAAAGTAGCGTACCATTGACACCTCCACGCTCTCTTTCCTCAACTTACTCACAGTTCTTGGCTCCCTCATGAATCCCCTTGCCTGGTCGCCTCAGCTCTCATGAATCCCCTTGCCTGGTCTCCTCAGCTCGCATGTCCCGCTTCTCCAGCTATCGGGACCGTGCTGTCGCTGTGCGCTATGGGCACGACGACCTTGCCAAGTCATCGATTGCAGACCAGAACGGGCGAGAACCCGCCTAATTCGTCGAGGGCTCATGTAGCCGCAGCCAGTAGACCGTGGTGACCTCGCTAGATTGCGAGCCGTGGTGCAGTGGAGCATAGAGCTGCGGAAAACAGGAAATCAGGATTAGCGATGTTTGAACGCACAGCTTCACGCTGAGAATGCGAAGCAAGGCGGTAAATCGCTAAACGGCTGAAAGGGCCCCTGATCACGCTGGAACGGCCGGAACAAGAAGAAGGACATACCAGCGACATGCACAGGCGTCCTGGAGCCGCCTGATTGTGCTGTCAGAGTTGACCGAAGTCGATAAACTGATGAGACTGGAGGCGGTTCAAGGTTGCGTCGATTACAGCAGAAAGAGGGATAGTGGGCCGGAGGGCGATCAGAGTTGCACCTTGTGGCCAGCGTTAACAGCGCCGCAGCTGCATAGCGAAAGCACGAAGCAATCTCGAACACAACCGTCTGTGAGGGTCAACCAGAACGCTTCTGTATCACCCGCTTACATTCCCTTCTGCGAATCAGCAGCAGAACAAGTCTCTTAGCATGGCAGCCTCTGTACGCCCCTTTCTGCGTCCTTCCCAGTGTACTTTGAGCTGACTGTGATGTCGTCTTTCAGCAACGAGTCATCAACCTCTCGACAAGCTTGCCTGCAAAACAGCCAATGGAGATCGTTGGCAAGATTCTAGATCTAGCGTGGACGTCAGGCATGTCAAGCAAGCATCCTTTATGCCGCGCATTCTACGAGACGTACCGCAGTCGTCGTTTTCAAGAGCAAGTTGTTGGGCTCTACAGCCTGAACAGGCTGAAGAAGGTTCTCCACGAGCATCCAGACTTTGGGCGATTCATCGCAACCCTCGACACCGATGTCATCAGCTTTTCCGCACGTTATGAAGACAATCAGCCATTGGAGTATGAGGACAGTGAGGTACCATGGCAGCGCGTTCGCTTTGCATTGACTTGCAAAATCTTGCGAAAGGTCTTGGGTTCAATCCCCAACTGCTCCAACTTTTGTTCCCTCGGCGCCTGCTGGTCCCTCCTTGTTATCTCACTCTCTAATGTCGCAAATCCTCAGGGCCGAGAATAACAAGTTAATCGCTTAATTTTGCAATCTCAGTTCAACAGACTCGCTTTATGATAATGTCAGCTGCACATTATATTGCGAGGCTAGGATTAAGCACATTAAGCACCTTATGTCGGTTCACAACCCGCCCGTCGCGGGCGTTGTTCCAAAGCCAACAAGCCCAGGCGGCTTTCTCAGGCAGCCAGGGCACGCAGAACAGGGATATGGCCTACCTCTGAATGAAAGATTGCATTGTGAAGGAAGGGTGAAGCTACAAGAGAAACCGCAGGTGGAAAGTGTCCGCCAGGTTCGCCTCGGCAATACCGCTATCCCGCTATCTGCGCGTCCTCGCAAGACGGATGGTGCCCTCAGGCAATGGTCATGGGCATAGCGGGCATGGCAACAGCCCATAAAAGCTGCAAGTAAAACAGAGGGCGCTTGAAATGACGCAAAAGAAGACACAGGTAAATTGGCGACAGCCACGATGTGTCAGTACGGTAGCGGTCAATAATGATGCTCATGCATTCAGTACATGTTGACGTGCTTGCTATGGGTTGCGCGAAGGGGAGAAGTGGGATCCTGCCGAGCAAGAAGAGATATCAGCGACTGTTTGCTACAGCGTGCTATATATCCTCGCTGGACATACGGAACAGATCACATGCTGCAGCCACAATGCAAGGAGTGCCCGCAAACGTGTATCTGCTGGACCCTACCACTCGCTCCAACGAGCCCGTGCCGTTTGCGGTGAGTCCTCACGTGCTGACTATGCTGCACAAGTAACAAAGTGTACGTACAGGTGTTCCGCCGGCTCTGCTGAACTGAACACCAGCCCCATCAACTTTGACACCGACTACTGCAACGCTCCCAGTGTCTACCAACCCTTACTCGTCTATGTGTATTTGACGAGCCTGCCAGGCTTGTGCGCCTCATCCTGTCCCGACTTCGCCCACGCACACCTTCCCAATCTCCAGTTTCTCCACTTCCGCAGGCTTTCCCTTGCTGTCACTCATCTCCTGAATGGTGAGACGCTCAGTAACCTCACAGCATATCCTAGTCTCTATTCACTGACTGTCCACATCCGCACGATTGAGTCCCGTGATGTCAGCGCAGCAGTCACGTCCTCCGTCTCCCTCTCTCCTGCCATTACGGGACATGAACTGTATTGAACTATGCCATCTGGAGTCTTTGCGGATTGCCAGGGTTCAGGTCCCAAAGACCCGAGCACTTGGGGTGCTGAGGTTCCAATTGCCAAGAAATCCCCGGGAAGGCAGGCCAGAAATAGGCATTTCTCCCGAGCAGAGAAGGCTGTGAACAATGCAAAAAGCTACAGTAGGGACACCCTATAAGGAACACATTGGTTTGAGAGATCTTTGTTCCTTACAGTGTGGTGTTTATTACAAAGGTCAACCTAGTTGAACTGAAGTTTAGGCCAACCTGTTTGCAGCAGTCCAACCTGCTTTTCGAAGGTCCCACTTGTGTTGATTGGCCAGCGACTTCAACGGCTGCTCCTGTCGGAAATGTCTCGCCTTCCCTCGTCCACCGCACCATCTCGCCCTCGCCCTCGCATCCGTCCTCAGTAAACAGAACAGCAGAACATCTAAGAGGCGCCATCTCGCTTAGCCTCCCCTCTCGCCACTCGCACATCTCCTCGAGCTACCTCCAGTCTTCGCTCCTCCAGGAGCCTCCAGTCGGCCCCTTCTCTCTGCTTTCCACCTACATCATCGTCCCAGCTTGATAGCACTGTATTCACCTTCTACCGCACAACAAGGCCTCTCTCAACACGACTTTCACGCAAATATACATCGACTTCGATCGCTCTCCCTAGCGGAGTATTACAACCCGCAACGTCGATGCTGCCCCCGTCTCGCCGTTCACTTCCCCGCCCTCTCTCGCAGTCTTCTTCACTTGTCCTCTCCATCCGCCATGTAAGTCGGATCGCTCGAGTGGTTGTCCGTCGTAAATCCCGAGAAGTCGGCGTCGTTCTCTGCCAGCTCGGGGTTGTACGGCGCGAAGTGGGTTTGACCAGGGCTGGGCGACGTGAGCGGCTCTTGCTCTGGGTCGGAGTGGTTGCTGGCACTGCTGTTGTCGGTCGAAGGGGGTGGAGCCGGAACTGGTGAGGTGGGGAGGGCGGACATGTCCGACGAAGGAGGGTCAAGGATGGGCAGAGAAGCTGGTGCCTGTGTTCGAGTCAGGTATGGAGTATGCAATCAGATGCAGTTAGGTGCGTATTGAGGAAGACTGGGACCCGCCTCAATGAGGCCCCTTCCCATACCCGTGTTGTCAGTGCGAGAGTGTGGTATCGAAATGGGCCTGGTTGCTTTCGGACATCCGGGTGGTATGGCAAAGTGTGTGGCAGGATGGTAACCACCTTGCTGTGACTTGCTTTATATTTTTTGGCTTTGGGTCCCCAGCGCCCGTTCGCCTCCTCCCCTTTCCGCTTGTCTCGTCAGCTTCCTTTCTTTTCTACACTTCTTCTTGTCTCTCGTGCTTTCTACGTCTACGCAGGCATGGAACGACCTGCTGCAGCTGGCCTGCCCCCAGCAGATCCGTCGCCCGCTCTTCAAACCCTTCTTGACCGCGCCCTCGTTGCGGAAGTTGGCATCGTTGTCACATCCGATTCTTTCCATCCCGGCGGTGCAGACCTCTTGCGTTCCGCTCTCCGGATGCAGGGCTTGGCTAGCACTCGACGCGCGACGCCCGGCAACACTGACAACATTGAGAGCTCTTTCCGCACCTATGGCCTTTCAACGTGCGTTTCTCCGTTACTCTATGCCTCTGCTTGCAGCGATAGGGTGGCTAATCAGTGATGCTTGTGATAGATACGACCGCCCGCTTAGTGCTATCCTCTCTGCGGATGGCGAGGCTGGGCTCGACCATGTCCTTCCAATGGCAGAACACCTTCAATTACTCAACAACGCCGTACGCGCCGGCCGCCCTTTGACAGCTGAGGAATGCCGGTGCTGTGGCCTTGTACTTGCGGACAGGCGTCTTTGTTGGGTGGTGCTCATGTGGGAATTACGTCGAGGTGAACAAGACCAGGCCTTGGACGGCAAAATCGAGTGTATGTCGGTCGACCACATCCGCGTGTGTGTCTAGGCCTCATGTGAGTGTGGTTTCCGTGTATAGCTCTAGTTGTGCCGTATGGTCCTGATCACGTTTTGCGGGTAGGATAGAGCGGGTACGTTTGGCGAGCCACGATTGCGTCCTCCGCCGCTGAAAGGCTCGAATAGCAGTGCGAGAGCAAGCAAGTAGCCATGCAACGTTGGATGTCTGCCGAGAGACCGTGTAAAGCTCCGGCACGGCCACACGGTCGAGTAGATCCTACCTGCTGCTCTCGGACGTACAGCGAGGAGACCAACACCGGAGACCTTGACGACCTGCAGGTAGGCGAATACAGTCAGTTTGTGTTGCGCTTGCGACAAGTACAGTGGATACCCTGTATAAGAAGGCTCTCTATTAAAGATGTTGCTCTATAGGAAGCAACTTTGCTGTCTTTGCTGTCTCCCACCTCTGTTCTATGGTGCGAGGCATAAAGCACCGCTATAAGGAAAAAGCGGAGTTGGGAAGGTCATACTTCTTATAAGCAACAGCTATGATAAACGTTTTCAGCAAGGCGCCCTCAGTTGATACGTCGGTAGCATAGTCTAAAGGTACATTTTTACAGAGTGAAGCCTCTATCATTGTTCCAGAGACAGAGAGAATTCGATTCCGGGAGAGGGCAACCTTGTGACCTTCACTTTTTGGCTGCTCCTCTTCCCTCCCCTTCCTCTCCTTTCTTCTTCTTTCTTCTTCTTTATCACTTCCTCCCCAATGTGTTTCTTATAGAGGGAATCTACTGTAGTGAATTATAACTCTCTTTAAACCTTACGCCTGGTATATCTCCCTTGTTTATTATGGTGGGGTTTCGGGTCAGGGAGCCGAAGGCCGGCCTGACCTCGATTGCTGGTTCATTGAGAGGCCCCGTTCACCTCGGCAACTTGAGACCAATTTCGGACTTCTCTCGGAGAATCTGGAAGTCTCTCAAACAAGTCACAAGTCATTTTGACTATGTACAACATGCTACTGATTCAACATACTCCTTGTTTGGCCTCATCTATCTCGGTCCTCTCCCGTGCACCCCTCCTCGGTCTCCTCCCTCGCTTCACCGTCATCAACAAAGGTCAAGTTGCTCAAGTGATCGTCCGTGGTGAAGCCCGGGAAGTCGCGATCGTTCTCCGCGGGCTCGGGGTTGTACGCCTCGAACTGGGCTTGGGCGTGGGAGGGGGAGGTCAAAGATTCGTCGTTGGAGTCGAACTGAGTGAAGTCTGTGTCGCCGCTGGATGAGGGCGCAGGAGCGGGAATTGGTGAGGTCTGGAGGACGGTGAGGTCGGACGAGGGCTGAAGTTGGTTTAGGATGGGGGGAGAAGCAGGTCTCTGCAGGCAACATAGCGGGCGATAGCTGGCTAGTCAGCACGCAGTGCTTAAACACCTACAAGTGACTTACAATGATGGGAACTCACCTCGAGGAGAAAAATTTCCCTGCCCATTTGGTCGGTGTGGGGGTGCTTGTCCTCCTCGCACGTCCCGAGTTTGCAGTCCGTCATTTGGGCAATGTATGTATTGTTGTGCGTGGCTGAGAGACTTGGAAGATAAAGGGAGTGTGGAAAGAGAGGTTTTCTTGGTTGGGAGACGATGTCGTCGATGTGGGGCCGGCGGTTCGCTGTTCGCGCGCTGTTTTCCACCTCTCTCTCTCTCGACACTATAATCCCTTACCACCTCTTGCAACAGTATTGGCTGGTCCAATAGCTACCCCTTGCACATCTACTACCAATCCTTTCTCACTTTTTGCCTTTCTCACTTTTCGCCCGTCATGGCTCGAACTCCTCTCACAGAAGTTGATCCGACCACCTTGAAGGCCCAGCAAAAGGCCGCTCAGCTTGCGGGCGCTCAAAACGCTGGCCTCTCATCAGATGCTCAGCGCGCACGCATCAAGGAGCTAGAAGGTGTCATCCACTTCAAGCCGACGGCGCCTGGGACCGCCGCTCTTCAGGATGCCGCTCTCAAATTGCTATCCATCTTCCTCGACGGGCTCGAAGAAGGACTCTCAGATCGATTACTAGTCAAAGGGGGCAAGGAGCTCTCTGTTGGTGCGTTCCGTGGCCGATTCTTGTCTTCTCACCAAGCGCTCGCTGACATGATGGCGCGTTGCCTTGCAGAGCAATGGAAGGGCTACCTCGCGCTCGCTTGTGCTGCCACGGGGAGAACAAAAAGACGACCGTGGGCAAAACGATCTTGATGACCTTGTAATGCCTTACTTGAATAGTAGAACATCAACGCTGCAAGGATTGCAATTCAGAATGACCATACAAGGTCGGTAGCGCAATGAGAGAACACGACATGGGACAAAAACAACGACAGGTCTAGCAAAACGAGGGAACGGGGGACGACAACAGGAGTCAAGGAATGATGTCTACAAGGCCAAAACACAACAACAGGATAGCATAACAACAACAGGATTGCATAATGTAAGCCCGGGGCTTACCACGGAATACGGACGGAGGAATAGGAGGAAAGTATGAGACATGTTGAGTGATGGAAGATGAGGTCGGCGGGACTTAGACTTGGGTTTCTCTCCTCACGCTCACGCTCACGGAGACAAACCCAGGTATGTTGTAGTTCTCTTAGTTACTCCTCACACTCACGCTCATGGAGACAAACCCAGTGCAACACGCCTGGTTCCTCGTCTTCAGGCTTCGAGCGAAGTGTTGGCTCTACCGCCTTCCACTTTTTTTAGACGATCGTCCAACTGGCGTACGCAACACGAGCGACCTCTAGTCGCCTAGGACTACCCACCGCGGACCCGTCCATCTATCCGCGCGAGCGGCGACGACGGCTTCCTCCCACCACTACTCCGGAACTTCCCTCCTCCGACGACGACTCCCCCTCGTCCTCGTCCGAGCTAGAAGAAGTCCCTACGGCTCGAGGTTGTCGCAAGGTTCCCACCATGGCTACTCTTCCTACCAACTCGTACCAACCGGGCAAGGCCCCCATCCTCCTCGACGTTACCCCCGCCGCTCTTACCGCCTTCTCTCGTGCCGCTCGACTCTTCTTCCGCTCCAAGACCATCAAGGAGGACGAAGACAAGATCGTTTACGCCGGAGCTGGTTTAGCCCTCTTCCCCGAGCTGCACAACTGGTACTTGGCGTCGGCCGAGCAACACGAAGCGAAGAAGTACAACGACTTCTTCCTCGAGTTACAGAAGAAGGCCCTTCCACGCGACTACGTCTGGGAAACGCGCGGGAGACTTAGGACGGCGAGGCAGGGTGACCGAGATTATGAGGATTGGGTGGACGACCTTCGAACGGAACACCTTTCCCTCACCGACAAGGTCTTCTCGACTCGCGACTTCGTCGAGGCCCTTCTCTATGGTATGGATACCGAACTCTCCGCCACCCTTCGTCAAGGTTCCGCGCTCAAGAACACTGGATTACACCACGACGAACTGGACGCCCTCGCCTTCTCCACCGTGTCGACCGTCTACCCTACGACCGTCGACTACAACACCTTCGACAAGGAAGCACGAGCGGAATGGAGCAAGATTGCCTCCCGTCGCCGCAGCAACGCCGCGCAGCTGAAGGCGCTCACCAAGAAGACCACATCCCTCTCGGTCAGCGGACGCTCCAACTCGTCGCCGACGACCACCCCTTCGTACACGGCTCCTCGTCGGACCACTCCTACCTCGACGTATTCTAACTTCGGCGGTTGCCCGGCCAAATTAACCGAACTCGAGAAAGACTGGTTGACGGCGACGAGCGGGTGTTTCCGCTGCAGGAGGTCTCACGTCGGTCACGAAGCTAAGGACTGTACAGCATGGGCGTCCTCGGATTATGTCGTCCCGGTACCTTCTGGATGGGACCGCTCCAAGCCCGTCCCCGCTTCAGCAAACGCCCAAACCGCTCCTACTACCGTCGCATCAACCGTGGTGGGGGTCCTTCCGGAATCTCTCGCCGACGACTCGGATACCGACAGGTGCACTTTTCCTCCCCTCCAACTCCTCGTTCGTGGCTCGAAAGGCAGAAGTCGCTCAGTAATGGCCTTGACTGACTCTGGTTCTTCGGTTACTCTCATTTCTGAGCAGGTAGCGGAGGAGCTAGGGTTAGAACGGTTCAAACTGAGTAGACCGAAGCGTTGTCGAGTTGCAATCCAAGGAGGGGAGATGGTTACTCTTACAGACTTCGTACAGACCAAGTTAAGGCTCGAGAACGGTTCCTGGTCGTCGCGAGTCGTCTCGCTACTCGTCGCGCCGGTAGAGGACCCTTCAATATCATCCTCGGCATTCCCTTCCTGCGCCAACATCGCATTACTCTCGCGGTCGACCCCGACTTCCAGATTCGAATCCCTCAGCAGAACAGACGGGAAGACCTCGATCTACTCTCACCCGTCTTCGGACCGTTGACGGCTTTCAACACCATGCAGGGCGACGAGGACGGCGAGGAGAAGGTTAGGATGGTAAAAGACATTGCGGCGGCCTGCTTCGAGGCCCTTGAGGCAGAAGTGAAGGAGCTCACGTCGGAAGAGAAGGAAATGGGCGAACGAGCGACTAGATTAATGAAGGAATTCGACGATCTCTTCCCCCCTTTGCTCCCTCCTCTCACCGCCGATTACCTCCGTAAGACCGCGACTCGACACAAAATTCGACTCAACGATCACGACAAGGTACACAATCAGCGCGGTTTCAACATCCCGAGGAAGTGGCGGGAATCGTGGAAAAGGATGTTGGAGGAACATTTAGCGGCCGGTCGACTTCGTCCTTCGACCTCCCCCTTCGCTTCTGCCGCTTTCGTCGTACCGAAGAAGGACCCAACGGCTGATCCACGCTGGGTGAACGACTACCGCCGTCTCAACGACAACACGGTCAAGGATCGAACGCCTCTTCCTCTGCCCGACCTCGTCCTCGCCGACGCGGCCTTAGCGAAGGTCTGGGGGAAGATAGACATGACCAACGCCTTCTTCCAAACCCCGATGGCGGAAGAAGACATCCCTAAGACGGCGATCAAGACGCCTTGGGGTCTCTTCGAGTAGACGGTGATGCCGCAAGGACTTTGCAACGCCCCCGCTACTCATCAGGCGCGGGTGAACGAAGCATTACGACACCTCATCGGAGTGTGTTGTCAAGCCTTCGTCGACGATATTATCATCTATTCGTCCGACTTGGAGGAACATGAACGGAATTGCCGGGCAGTCCTTTCCGCTCTTCGCGCAGCGGGACTCTACTGCTCACGTAAGAAGACTGATCTATTTACTCTTTGTACAGACTTCCTCGGCCACGTCATCTCCAGGGAAGGTCTCGAGGCGGATCCGGCCAAGACGGCTCGCATCAAGGAGTGGGTTCGCCCCAAGACCGTCTCGCAGGTGCGCGGTTTTTGGGTATTGTTCAATACTTGAGGAAGTTCATCCCCAAGTTGGCGGATCACACGGCCGTGTTGACCCCCTTAACAAGGAAGGGTCTCACGGACGTCCAGACCTTATGGACGGATCGGGAGGAGAAGGCTTTTCAAGCCATCAAGGACATCGTCACGTCCCTTCCCGTCCTGCGGGCAGTGGATCAGGACTCAGACGAACCCATCTGGCTGATGACAGGCGCCTCAAAGGTGGGTGTTGGCGCGGTACTTCTCCAAGGGAAGGATTGGCGGACGGCTCAACCGTGTGGGTTCTACTTGCGCCAATACATTGCGGCCGAGAAGAATTATCCCACACATGAGCAAGAGCTTCTGGCGGTTGTTGCGGCGATGAAGGCATGGAGGATTGACTTGTTGGGAGTGCATTTCAAGGTTTTGACTGACCATGACTGTAAGGTATCACTACCTTACGACTCACAATGGTCAAGTTGCATTACGCTTCCGAGCTATGGTGCGGGGGATCCGTTGTGGGTCGTGGGATATTGAGTAGGAGGATTGTTGGATGAGGATAGGGAAATGTTGAAGGACGGGACTTAGGTTTTGAGCGAGAACCTGGCTTGCCTTCTTTCTTCACGCTCACGCTGAGTTAGACTGCCTGCCAGGTTCGTGCATCTCTCTAGTACATCCGTAGACGCTCACGCTGAGTTAGACTGCCTGCCAGAACACACTATTGGCCCTTCAGTCTCTCTTCGTTCGAGCTAGTGAGGCGTCGAATACGACGCCCTCCACTTTTTTTTTGAAGACGCCACTCTGGCTACCCGTAACGCCTACCGACGGCTAGGAATCACACCTACCCATCCCTCCGTATACCCCCAAGAGCGCTCAAGACGACGTGAACGAGCGCCATCGATCTCTTCCGAAATCAGTCAACAATCGACTTCCTCCTCAGCCTCCGACACGGACGCCGAAGACGAAGCCCCCGATCCTCCGTTACAAGCGCTACGCCCTCGTACATGCCCCGTCATGTCCACCTATGTTCCCACCCCTTTCTCCCTTGGCAAACCTCCCCAACTTACCGACCTCTCCCCCCACTCCCTTGTCAACTTCCTACTCGCGTTCGAACTCTACTTCGATCTCAAGGATGTCACCGCCACACGCAAGAAGATTCTCATGGTCGGCCTTTCGGTCACCAACTTCGTCGAACTCAATGCCTGGTGGACTGGATCCATGGCTTCGCACCTTACGAAAACCTACGATCAGTTCGTGAAGGACCTCAAGAGGGAAGCGTTGCCGCGGGACTATGTATGGGAGGTTGAGCGGGACATTAGGGAGAGTAAGCAGCGTGGGAAGGATTATGGAGAATGGTCGGGAGCGCTCCGTCTCGCCCAACAGGCAATATCTACGGCAGCGATGACGGATCTGGAGTTGGTGAAGAACCTTCTATACGGAATGGACGAGGAGTTGGCTCGCTACCTTCGCCAACACAAAGTACTCGTCGGCACCGGCTATCACGAGGACGACAGGGACGCCATCGGCCTTGGTGCGAGCACCCCCTCTCTCCTCGAAACCGCTACAGACGCAGAAGGAGCGACAACGGCGATACGACTGGTGGATTATGGAAAGTTCGATCGAGCGGCGAGGGATCAATGGGCGGTTATCTCGGCTAGGAGGACGGACGTCGCTAGGCAGGTAGGTACAGCGAAGAAGGGTAATGCGAGTGCAAACTCCGCTAGACAACCTAACAACGGCCCTACCACCCCCACCACGGCTACTCTTCTTTCATCCTCGCCTCGCCCCGCCTCGCCCGCATCGCCCACGGCTCAACCCGGTTCCGCCGCTCTTACGCCTATCGAACGCGCCTATCTGAGCGCTACTTACGGCTGTACCAAGTGTCGCAAACCCTGGCAGAAGCACCGCGCTATCAACTGTACCGACCCGATCTCCCGCGACCGAGTAGCAGTCCCCGCTTCCTTCCAGATCGGCGACACCGTTACTCCACCCCCCGGATTTACCCCTTCAGCCGACTCGTACGTCCCGACCTTGCCAACTACTCCCGGTTCCGCCCCAACTCCTACCACCCCAAAGGTCGTCTCAGGGTTACGCAAGTCCACCCTCGCCGAGGACGTCGACGATGGAACGGGTTTGGAAGAGCTGGACTGGTCAAGTGGTGACGATGAAGAGTGCGTTGAGATTCATCTTCCCTCCCTTTCCCTCCGAGCGGGTTTCCCTTCGATGAAGACTGAAGTAGGCGACGCACTAGCTGACTCCGGCTGCTCTTTCATCTATATTTCAGATAGGATGGCGGACAAGCTGGGGTTGGTTAAGCAGCGGCTGAAAAGGACTAGAACGGTGAAACTTGCAATTCAGGGAGGGTTAGAAACGAATCTCACGATCTCGCATTACGTCCGCGTCCCGGTACGAGTCGAAAACGGCTACTCCTTCGGTCCCATTCTGTTCAAGGTCGCGCCTCTCGAGGAGCCGTACGACTTCATCCTCGGCAATCCTTTTCTCCAACGTTTCCGCATCTCGATTCACCTTCACCCGTACCCCCGTCTCGTCATGCCCTCCGCCGACGCCAAGGAGGAGATCGACCTACTGCAGCAAGCCCTACCCGTCTTCGGCCCCCCTTTCCCTCGCCGACTCTCTTCCAACACTCGTCGACGAGCGGAAGGACCGTCTTTACGCCGCCAGCGTGACTGCGCGAATCGCAGTGCTCGAGGAGGAGATGAAGCAGGCCGAAGAGAAGGCGAAGGAACTGAAGGAGATGGAGGAACTGCAATCGACGTTGATGGCTGACTACAAGGATCGCTTCCCCGACGGCGTTCCTCCGCTTTTCCAAGCCGACAAGTCGGACGTCCGCCACTACATCAAGTTCATCGACCCTCAGAAGGTGCATAACCAACGAGGGTTTCCGTCGCCGGCTAGGTGGAACGTCAGGTGGAAGGCCCTGCTGGATAAGCATGTCGCCGCCGGTCGTCTCCGCCCGTCTCGGTCCCAGTACGCTTCGCCATCCTTCGTACAGCCCAAGAAGGATCCCATGGGCGACCCCCGTTGGCTCAACGATTATCGCCGTCTGAACGCCAACACGGTAAAGGATCGGACACCACTCCCGGTTCCCGACGAGATCTTGGCGCAGGGCGCGCAAGCTAAGTACTGGGCGAAGATTGACATGTCTGATGCCTTCTTCCAGACCCTCGTCTTCGAGGACGACATCGCCAAGACCGCAATCAAGACGCCGTGGGGCCTTTACGAATGGGTCGTCATGCCTCAAGGTCTCTGCAACGCGCCGGCAACACATCAACGTCGCATGAACGAGGCGCTGTCCTTCCAGATCGGTCGTATATGCCACGCCTTCGTCGACGATATTCTCATCTGGTCGAACACCATCGAAGAACACGAGAAGAATGTCCGAGAAGTACTTTCCGCATTACGCTCTGCCGGTCTCTACTGTTCACCCAAGAAGACCGACCTCGTCACCACCGACACGAATTCCTCGGTCACCGTATCTCCTGCGCCGGCATAGCCGCCGATCCAAACAAGGTCGACCGAGTCGTCAACTGGCCAACTCCCACCACCGTCAAGCAGCTCCGGGGCTTCCTAGGTCTAGTTCAATACCTACGCAAGTTCATCGTGGGACTAGCACAGCATACGGCTGTACTCACGCCGCTAACGCGCAAAGGGTTGGGGGATATTACGGCGTTATGGACGGATAAGGAGGAAGGAGCTTTCAAGGCTATCAGGCAAGTCGTCACTTCTCTTCCCGTTCTCCGCCCCGTGAACCACGCTGAGGGTGCAGAGCCTATCTGGCTCATGACGGACGCCTCCAAGGTGGGGATTGGTGCGGTACTCCTCCAGGGACCGGACTGGAAGACGGCTTACCCTTGCAGCTACTATTCCGACAGTATATCCCGGCTGAGAGGAACTATCCTACTCACGAGCAGGAGCTGTTGGCGATAGTAGCTGCTCTTAAGGCTTGGAGGATTGAACTACTGGGCGAGCGATTCTCTGTTCTCACGGATCATGAGACGCTCAAGCACTTCCGTACGCAACCGGATCTCTCGAAGCGCCAAGCTCGTTGGTCCGAAGTCCTTGCGGACTATGACTACGAGACGATATACGTTCCGGGCGAGAAGAACACGGTTGCGGATGGACTAAGCCGCTATCCCTTTCAGGCAGACAAGGCTGAGCCGGGTCTTGCGGTGATGGGGCTGAGTGAAGCATCCCTGAGCAAGGGTGTTCTGCAAACCATCAAGGATGGTTACAAGGAGGATGCAGATTGTGTGAAGATGCTTGATGCAGCGTCGAAGAGTGATCTCTTCCGAGAAGAAGACGGGTTACTTTACACTGATGACGGGCGTTTGGTGATTCCGCAGCATGCGAGGTTGCGCGAAACGCTCCTCCACGATTCCCACGATGCTGCGGGTCATTTCGGCGCCCTGAAAACGTATCAAGCACTCTCAAGGTCCCTATTCTGGCCGGGAATGACCAGGGACGTGAAGCACTACTGTCGGTCGTGCGATTCCTGCCAACGCATGAAGGCAGAGACTAAGAAGGCGCAAGGTGCGCTTCACTCTCTTTCTGTACCCCCTGCATTGTTCTCGGACGTCGCCCTCGACTTCGTCGGTCCGCTTCCAAAGTCGAGGGGGCACGATTACCTCTTGACGGTCTCGGATCGACTGTCAGGGTACGTTCGGCTCATTCCGTGCTCAACGAAGGATGACGCGCGTGCTGTGGCTGCGCTGTTCTTTGAGCACTGGGTGAGGTTTTTTGGTCAGCCTCGCCGCATCGTCTCGGACAGGGATCGCCTTTTCACCAGCCGTTTCTGGAAGACGCTGCAAAAGGCGATGGGAACCCAATTACAAATGTCTACGGCGTTCCACCCTGAGACGGACGGGCGCAGCGAACGCACCAACAAAACCGCGGTGCAGGTGCTGCGTGGAATGGTCTCAAGGAGACAGACGGACTGGGCCAATCATCTTGCTCTCACGGAGTATAGTATGAATTGCGCTGTCAACGTCTCTACGGGTAAGTCTCCGTTTGAATTGGTACTTGGTTTTGTGCCAAACGTTTCCCCTGCCTTGGCGGCGAGGGACGCTGTTCCTTCCGTTGAGGAGGTTCTCTCTGCACGCGAAGCTGGTATCAAGGAGGCACAAGATGCGCTGCGCTGGGCGAAAACCCAGCAGACGGCGCAAGTCGCTGCGCGCCGACGCAGCGATGAAGAGCTGTTTACTGTGAATGACCTCGTTCTCGTCTCTTCCAGGGATCGTCGTCGTCGCTTCAAAGCATCTGGTTCCAAGGATCTCCGCTCCGCCAAACTCTTCCCTCAATTCGACGGTCCATACCCCGTCACAGCTGCCTTCCCCGAACAATCCCTCTATCAACTACAACTCGGACCCGATGACCGCTCCTTCCCAAAATTCCACGTCGCGAAACTCCGACGATACATCCCCAATGACGACAACTCCTTCCCCAACCGTACACCTCCCCGCCCCGAACCGATCGTTGTTAACGGTGCAGAAGAGTTTGTGGTCGAGAAGGTGGTGGATGAACGGAAAAGACGCGGTAAGATGGAGTACCTGGTGAAGTGGGAAGGGTATCCGGACGCGGAAAACACCTGGGAGCCGCTAGAGAGCTTGTCGGGGGTTGAAGCGCTGGAGGTTTGGAATGAGGACAGGGCGAGGGGGATTTGAGCTCGCGGACTCGCTTCTAAAGGGGGGAGGGGTGTAAGGTATCACTACCTTACGACTCACAATGGTCAAGTTGCATTACGCTTCCGAGCTATGGTGCGGGGGATCCGTTGTGGGTCGTGGGATATTGAGTAGGAGGATTGTTGGATGAGGATAGGGAAATGTTGAAGGACGGGACTTAGGTTTTGAGCGAGAACCTGGCTTGCCTTCTTTCTTCACGCTCACGCTGAGTTAGACTGCCTGCCAGGTTCGTGCATCTCTCTAGTACATCTGTAGACGCTCACGCTGAGTTAGACTGCCTGCCAGAACACACTATTGGCCCTTCAGTCTCTCTTCGTTCGAGCTAGTGAGGCGTCGAATACGACGCCCTCCAATGACACCTTGAAGCATTTCCGCACTCAACCTACCCTCTCTAAAAGACAGGCACGTTGGACGGAATTACTCGCGGACTACAACTACGACCTCTCCTATCTACCCGGAAAACTCAACACGGTTGCCGACGCGATGAGTCGTTTCTCTTTTCCCCACTCTACCCCTTCGTTGGCTGTGTGCGGAATTTCCGAATTTACCCTCTCCAAGGAAGTGGTGGAACGGATCAAGAAAGGGTACTTGGAGGACGAGTTCTGCGTCCAAGTGGTCCGCGAGCTGGACTCTAGTCAAGAGTTTTCTCTCGATGATGGACTGATCTACTTCGAATCTAACAGGATCCTCGTACCGAAGGACAAGTCACTGCGGGAGGCGTTACTGCACGATGCCCACAATGCGTTGGGGCATTTGGGGCCGAGGAAAACATTGAGTTCCCTCTCCCTCTCCTTCTTCTGGCCTCGAATGCGGTCTGAAGTGGAGGAGTACGTGGGCTCTTGCGACGGATGTCAACGGAACAAGGCGAGGACGCAGAAGAAGGCAGGAAAACTGCACTCTCTTCCCGTCCCGCCTCGTCCCTTCTCAGACATAGCCTTGGACTTTGTGGGGCCGCTCCCTGCTTCAGAAGGCAAGGACATGTTGTTGACGGTCACGGATAGACTGACGGGCTACTCGCGCCTCTTCCCCTGTCGCGCAAAGGACGGGGCGAAGGAGATCGCTGAGGTAGTCTACCGAGGATGGTTCTCCCTCTTCGGACTACCCGATCGGATGGTCAGCGACCGTGACCGGTTGTTCACTTCACGTTTCTGGCGTGCCTTATACTCACGTCTTGGCCTGAAGTTACAGATGTCAACATCGTTCCACCCAGAGACGGACGGACGGAGCGAAAGGACGAACAAAACGGCGGTTCAGATCTTGAGGCAGTACGTTTCACGGCAACAGAAGGACTGGGTACGTTTCCTTCCTTCTACGGAGTATGCGATCAATACTGCCGTGAATGACTCCACAGGCCAAACGCCTATCGAACTCGTCCTCGGTCTCACTCCCACACTCTTTCCCTCCTCTCCTTCGACCTCGCCTTCTACCCCTTCGGTACCAGCAGCGGACGACGTCGTCAAGGAACGGAAGCTCAAGGTGGCGGAGGCGAGGGAAGCCTTGGCCGCGTCTAAGGTTCGGCAAGCGACAGCGGCGAATCGGCGGCGCGGGGCGGAACTGAAGCTGGAAGTTGGAGATTTGGTCATGGTAGACTCCTCAGATCGCCGAGCGCGGTACAAATCGCGGGCAGGAGACGGTCAAGCGGCGAAGCTCTTCCCTCGTTGGGACGGTCCATACCCCATCGCGGAAGCCTTCCCCGCGACATCGACCTTCCGTCTCTCCCTCCCTCATGGCGACTTAACCCATCCAACCTTCCATTTATCTAAACTCAAGCCGTATCGCGCCAACAACCCCGACCAGTTTCCCTCGCGTGAACCCCCCCGACCGGAACCAATCGACGTCGAAGGCGAGAAGGAATACTTGGTGGAAACAATCGTCGACGAAAGAGGTACCGGCCGACACAGGAGGTTCCTAGTCAAGTGGGCCGGCTATCCCTCGTCGGACAACTTGTGGGAACCCAAACGAAATGTGCGGGAGACGGAGGCATTGGAGAATTGGGAAAAGAGGGGGAGGGAGGGGACTTGAGCGCAGGAGCTGCGCTAAGGAAGGGGGGGGAGGGTGTAAGCCCGGGGCTTACCACGGAATATGGACGGAGGAATAGGAGGAAAGTATGAGACATGTTGAGTGATGGAAGATGAGGTCGGCGGGACTTAGACTTGGGTTTCTCTCCTCACGCTCACGCTCACGGAGACAAACCCAGGTATGTTGTAGTTCTCTTAGTTACTCCTCACGCTCACGCTCACGGAGACAAACCCAGTGCAACACGCCTGGTTCCTCGTCTTCAGGCTTCGAGCGAAGTGTTGGCTCTACCGCCTTCCACCGACGAGAGGAGTCTGCAGAGCACAGGGGAAAAAATGATGGTGAAGAAGAAACTGGTTAGGAGTGGAGACGCCAATGCACAAAACGGTACACGACGCGGGACAAGTGTAGCCAATGAAGGAGACATGATTTAGAGTGGGAAGGCGGGTCCAGCCTCACCTTACCCTACGTCGACTTGAACAAGGAAGAGGGGGCCAGCTTTGCCTTCTTCAGGGACGCTGCGCCGGCGGCGGGGCTGTGACCTGCGTTCTCCTTGTTCAAGCCGGAGGAGGCAACCTCAGGTTCACCAACTGCAGTGCGCTTCTTGCGCGGCCTGCCCCTGGCCGGCAGAGGTGTGCCCGGGTCGGTCATACTTGGGGACGACTCCCACCTCGGACGTCCGACATCTGACCCGCAGCGCCTAGCCACCTGACTCGCTTGTTCTTCCTCAGATTAACCATGAGGTTGAGATCATGTTTTGAGGCGAGATGATCAAAGAAGTTGCGACCCTCGTTGCCTTCGAGGATGTCGCTGCAGTTCGGAAAAGGGCAGGCAACGGCGCCAGTCTTGATCAGGTCGAGGTCGAGGTGCTCGGCAACATGCTTGTCGTAGTGGTCACGGCTAGTCCAACTGTCGCGAGAGGGGAAGACGGCGGTCAGTGGCTGGCAGCGCCTCCCGAGGTCATATAGACAAGGGAGGTAGAAATGGGACGCACCCATGCAGCCTATGTGCCATGCCCTTGCTGTCGTCCGGCAGGCAGAAGGGGCAGAAACTGACTGCGACTGGCCGTCCATTGACGACCTCCGGCTCGAGGTTCGTGTGCAGGGGGGGTCAATGACGCTGTTGTAAAGACCCTCCCGGACGTCTTGTTTGAGATGAATACGCCAGCGGTGTAGGCCGAACACCCTGTCAGGATGCAAGGGAGCAGTTGGTGGTGGTTGTCAAGAGCGCCGTATAAGAGAGGGAAGAGCGGGATTGCAGAAGGAGAGGTGGAGGGTGTCGGCGAGGGAGAGGGTCATACGGGTCAGCGGAGTGTGGATGGGAATGAGGAGTGAATGCACCATTCTCGGCAGTAGTGGCACCAGTTAGCGCCGTCCTGGAGGGATGTGACCTTAGTATACTTGACGCTGGCAAATGGAATGGCATGCTGCACCTCCAGGTGATCGATCAAATCGTCGCAATGAGCGAATCTGCAGCAGTAATTTGCAGGACAGGGTAAGCACACGCCAGTGGAAATGGGACAAAACGTGGACGGAACGCACTGTTCAATCGACTGGCACCCCTTGATGAAGCAGAACGAATGGCCTTCTTTCAGCCTAGATGCGCCATCGATATAGAACTGAGCGGTGACCTTATGATGTACGTGAACGACCAGGCTGGAGAACGAGTTGACCGGATTCTTCTTGTGGTTGGCCCTGCACTTGGAGACGCAGCACCCTGCTTTGCCGTAGTCGTGTGCTCGCTTCTCCATGTCTGCTTGGAAAGCACAAACCCCCCTGCACAAATGCTCGTGATTGACGCGGGCTGTCACGGCGAAACTGCTGCCGGGCCGCTTCGCCCCCAAATTCTGACCGCACATCTCACACACTGTACTATACCCGGGGACGCGCCGAGGCAGGACGTGACAGGCTAGGCGAGGAACTGAGGGTCTGTCAACGCCCGCAGGCGCTCCGGCAGACTCCAACGGTCGTCCTGCTTCACGCTGTCCGCCTGCCGGAAGAGTTGCCGCCGGAGGACGAGCGTCGGCGTGGGCTTGACTCGCGTAGCCAGAGGAGTAGCGCGGCCGGTAGGTGCGGAGAGGGCGGGCAGCGAGGTCGACGAAGAGGCTGCACCGGCTCCGCTATTCTCTGAAGCGTCGACGTCGGGGTCGCTCGTGGCGAGGTCGGCGTCCTCGATGGCGGCGAGGTCAGGGTTGAGAGCAGAGGCGACAATTCCGGCCTTCGCTACCTGCTCCCATATCTCTGGGTTGTCGTCGAGCAGTGCAAGCAGGTCCGACAGCGCAAGGTCCAGAAGATTCAACGCGCTCAAGTTTGCCATGACCTCAGAGGGAGATTTGCCTGACTCGAGTAGCCCAAGGAAAGCTTGCGCGTCGATGGTCTGGTCCATGAGCAAGTCGAGGGTCTCGTCACTGGTGCCAGATGCATTCGACTGTTTGGCGGCGGCCGCGGCGGACCGCACACCGGCCGAGGTTTTCTGGTGCAAGGCGAGTTGCTGTGCATAGTGCTGTTGGTGCAGCGTCTGGTATCAAGAGGAGACGTGGATCGCAAGGGCAGAGTAGGCCTCGACGATTGCCGGGTCAGACTAGGCGGCGGCCGTGATAGTCCGATGACTCTCGAGTAGGACAGCGCGGTACTGTATGAAGAGCAGATTTAACGTCAGCAAGAGGCAGTACTTTAATGTGACTGAATGGTACGAAGCAAATGGACCTTGTCGAGGGCGACAATCGCGGCAGTCAACTCGGCGTCATCATCGATGACTTCCCAACTGTCTGCGTTGAGACGGATTGTTGCCTCCCCTCGAACACGTTCAAAGCCCTTGAGCGCCTATGACAAGAGATGGAGCTGTTAGCAACAAAGGAATCAGAAAAAGCCAGTGGAAGCAGACGCCCCTCGAAACGAGTGCGGTCTTTGACGCGGCCTGCTACGTCTGGCTCGACGAGCACGACTTACTCCCCCTAGAGGTAAGTCTTATTCCTCTCTTCTCTCGTCCCATCCGCACGGTTGTCCAGATGCGTCACTCACTCTCTCACTTGCATCCTGCAGACGGATTCTTTTGATGAGACATTGTTGAGTGATCGCTGAGCTGGGCAGCGAGCGGACTTGTAGTTTCTAGTCTTCACCGCTACATCACCCTATCCTCTTGTCGAATACCAAGCTCGAATCACTGTTGATTGCTTTCGTAGCGGGAAGCCTGAGCAAGTACCGACCCCCTCCTCCTCCGGCTCGATTCCCGACCTCACCTACGGCTTGAAATTGGTGGACCTTGCACGGCCGCTGACCAAGTTTGCCGTGTCGACAGAAGAAAGGTGTGAGATGTATTGATCCTGTGGGATTGGCAGCGTCAAAGAGTGAGTTGTGTTTGAGGTGAAGCCAAAGCGAGAAGGTCTTGACGCACGAAAACCTTGCTGACTGCGTTGTGGCCCATGGCAAACCGACGATCGGCTGAACAGACCGACTGAGCATTCAGCGTGTTAGCCGTGGTACGGCGGAAGGCACCGAAAGTGCAACAGCCTGTTGTGATCCAGCAACAGGCGAGCGTCAGTACAAGGATTCCCGTCTGTAACGAACGAAAACGTCGGGATAAACGAGCACGACACCAGAAGAAGAGGAAGGACAGGCCATGATAAAGGCAAGCCACTGGCCCAAAAGCAGAGGAGAAACAGAACGAACCAAGGATGCCAGCGGTCTTTGCCCGCGCCTTGAGTTGAATCCGAGCAAGGTCGTCTGTCCATGGCTTGTCCGTAGCCTCCTTCTTCGCATACAATATGTTCTTGTACCGACGAAAGACAAACGTCTTGAGCAATGCGGGCTTGACATAGACTTGCAGGCGCCCCTCATTGCCGACATCGACGCCAAAGAGCTGATCAACCGAAGGGACGTCTTGGAAGGCCTCTCTTGCT
This sequence comes from Rhodosporidiobolus odoratus, assembly GCA_034387635.1. Lineage (NCBI taxonomy): Eukaryota > Fungi > Basidiomycota > Microbotryomycetes > Sporidiobolales > Sporidiobolaceae > Rhodosporidiobolus > Rhodosporidiobolus odoratus. Next base: position 222,651 of record JAOANU010000023.1, read on the forward strand.
CTGATTCCTGACACCTTGTCTCTGTTCTTTGCTGGTCAGTGTATAGACCGAGGAAAGTGAGCTTGAAGTTGCAAAGGTTGTATTTCGTAACAGGTCCCGCGGGGTAAGGCATAAGTGCAGAGAGAAAGGAAAGGCCAAGGTCAAGGGTTTGAACCCGGTTCACTCCTCTATCTCGAGACTTTTTGAAAGTGCCCGCAAAGACCATCACGGTTTGAGTACAATGCTTGCAAGCCTTTAAGCATCGAGACAAGGCAGAGGTATAGATGAGAGGAGAGAGAGACAAGCAAAAAGAAGGTTCACTCTTCTTGGCCCATGTGTGAATTGAACCGGCTAGTTGACATGGAGGCCAAAAAGTGGGCTCAGCCACGATAAAAAGACATCCGTCGACTACCAACTGCACTGTTGGGGTAGTACGGAGCAGCGAGGAAGGTCAGAGCAAAGTGGGACCAGAGAGTAGTTAAACGCGCACCCCATCGTTCCTATGGTCATCGATCAGCTACTTGAGCTTGACCTTGACAACAGCGTGAGCAGTTATAGCATCATTGTCTTTGTCACGCTTCACGTGGACACTGCAGCAGTCTGTAGAGTCAAATCAGGAAAAGAAGTGAACGTCGGCATGGTGGAGGTGACCGAGGCGTGCCCCTTCACACCTGTTGAGTGTCCCATCAAGGCCTGAGATGTGCGGTCCTTGCCTCAAATGAACACTACAGTAGATTCCCTCTATAAGAAACACATCAGGAGATCAGGTTCCTGCTCCTTATAGAGCAGCATTTCTGACAGAGATTGACACATACCATGTTGTAGCCACTGTTCTGATTCCTCAGGAGTCCTTTTGCTTTAATAATAGCTACCCTATGAAGCCAGCATAGTGAGGTCGAAGTCGAGAAGGCCAACTCTGGTGTTGGCTGCAAGGCTTTTTTTCCAACACTCACAGATTCTTCGTGTACGTGGGAGCACTCTGCAGTATCACCTGTGTTGCAGGATTCTGTTCTGGTGAGTTCCCAGATCATGCAGTTGACTCAAATTTCCTTGGACCCGCCAGCTCTGCCTTCACACAAAACAGCTCTAAACAGCAGTGATGGTGGCAATGCCCCAATATGCGACCACTGAGCTGCTCATACACTTCTCACACTGCACCTATGCTCTGGGCTACCAAATTGCCCTGTTCAAGGCTGAAATCCCATGTTGTTATAGGAAACTTTGCTCTGATTCAGTTAGTTTTCGCTTATAGCGGTGCTTCTGGCCTCACACGATAGGACAGGGGTGGTAGACACCAATTCTGCTTTATAAAGACCAACATTTGCTATATAGAGCCTTCTTATAGAGGGTATCTACTGTATCCAGCAGGCTTCCTCCCCCTTCCGCCTTCCATACCTCTGCGGTCACATTCAGCCAGGTTGAACCTGAGTCTTTGCAGCGTGCGGGAAAGGCGGCAGGCGGCGCGAGATGGCCAACCTGACTCACCAAGCCAGGATTCTGCTTGAACCCAAGACCTTTCGCAAGATTTTGCAAGTCAATGCAAAGCGAACGCACACTGCGCGCTACAACCCCATGTTGTAGTACCAGATGCCTATGCAGGATATGATCTGATTACAGCTTCGGAGGTGTAGATGTTGAGCCAAACCATGAGTCACGCCGCTCCCCAGGCAAGGTTGCAGACATGAAAGGCATCTAGCATATTTGCTCTTGCAATGTGCCAAGGTGCGACCAAGGCGCTTTGCTGGAGGTGTCTGGGCACCTTGGACCTCTGACCCCTCTTGCACTCCTCAACCAATGAGACTGACAGAACAAAGGGCCAAGAGAATCTTACAGTTTCGCCCACCATCTGCCAAGAAAGGGGAGGTCCCTTGCTCTGCCCCAACACAACAGATAAGCAAGCCACACTGCTCCATCATAGCATTGTCTACGCCATGAGGTAATCGCAAACTTCAAAGAAGATTTGCTCTTACCGTGGTGGTCTCCCCAAGCCTGGCGGTCTGAGTCACTCGCACACACAGGAGTGTGTTTCTCCACATTTACCTCCGCGGAACGCTGTCAGTCTCTTTGTGGATCCTAAAGCATGCCTTCCCGGTCTCTCAGGGATTGCCGGGGTTTGGGGCCCAATCCTTCAAGCGCTCAGGCTGCTCGGGCTCCGGTCCCCAAGAGATCCCCGGCAAAGCAGAGCCAGAAAAAGCGGGTTTTCCCGAGCAAGAAAGGCGAAAACCAAGGTAGAAAGGCTATTTTTTCAACCTACCCTTGCTCCTGAAGGGTTGTAGCAACTGATAGTCTTGCTACAGTGTCCTCTGCAATTGTAGAAGAGAGAAGTGCACTGGGATCAACTTTCTGTCCCGAGTCTCAGCCAAACTCCTGTTCGGGAAGAGCCCGGACTGCTTGGGCTGCTCGGGAGACAACCCCGAGCAATTTCCCGTCGCCAAAATGGGACCTGCCGGGTTTGCTCGGGAGACTTGGGCTCGGTGGCATACTCTAGCAAATCCCATCATTCCTGGTCTATATAGATGCAGCTTACATGGGCTGCCAAACCACCAAGAAGGTTGCTACTGCTAATCCCTGAGCGGCAGGGCAGCCCCAGAGAAGCAGACGCTAGACAGCAGGTCAACAACCCCCGCGATATCTCCACAGTGCCTTCTGACCTTCTCAAATGGCCTTTCTTCCTTCTCTCTGTCCTCTGCTGATCAATGCCTTGTTTCAGCAGCAGCATTTGTGTGCACCTGTGCCACAATACAAGGCCGTGCAGCAAGCGGAGTGAGCCAGCGGCCATCTCATCATACTCAATCTCTGCGTATCACATCCTTTTATGTTGTTCTGTGTAAGACTATGAGCACTTTCACCTTGCTCTGACAGGCGACCGTTTGGTATGGCGGTATTGCAGCAAGACTGTCATGCAGGCAGGAAGTGGCTGCTTCGTTTTCTGGCTTCTGCACCCTGTGGTCTCCAAAAGAACAATTCAATCTTGACCGTGTGTTACATTCACAAGCCTGCAGAAATGTGCCTCACAAGGCTATCTTGCACATATTGCTGACCTAGCCACTGTTTCTTGACCTCTCACACGGCACGAGACAGCTGTTCCTCGTACATCAGCTTTTGATTGGTTGTCAAGCCTCTTGAACCTGGATACTCTTTGAACTTGGGGCCTCAGATATACAAGCAGAACTGATTGTGTCAAGCACCTAGCTGCCAGAACCAGAGTTAGTGCACATTTCTTCCACGTATCAGAAATAAGCTCATTCTGTCATATCAAGTGATAGTCAAAGGCAGGCAATGGAATCTTTCTCTCACAAGAGAGACAAGCACCTTATTACATGCCGTATGATAAGACATGGCATGAACATACATGCCCATGCTTGACACGTGCATTTGCACTATGCCTCACCCCAGATTGGCCTTCTCAGCGGAACAGTCTGACTACCTGATACAGCCTTGCTCGGTCTATCTTGCTTGCGCCTAATGTCTGAATACGAAGCAATGCAAGGAGCAACTGAGGGCAACAAGAGACTGATGTTGTACGTGTAGGAGAGAGAGAGAGAGAGGGAGAGAAGTCGCGTTAACAATAATAGATCAGAACTAAAGTGGAAGTATAGTGAACAAAATGGGAAGCGAGAAAAAAGGCAAGACAAAATTTTCAACGCTCTGCCCCACCTCTCCTCTTCACCTCGAACCTCATCTCCTGCCGGTCGAATCACCTTTCCCGCCTTGAACACCCCGCAAAGCTCCTCTACCGCTCTGACTCAATTGCCTACCACCAGGCACACCATTCCCTGCGACCCGCTTCCCCCGCCTCACCTCACCGCCCTTTGACTCCTCTGCCTGTTCCGTTGACCTCCCTGAGAAGCGCACATGATAGCACAAAAATTGTTCAGTAGCGAGCACGAACGTCAAGGTGTGAGGTACAGCGGTGTGGGACATGAGGAGGAAAGAGAGGTCCTGATTATGGGTTCTGACGGCTTTGGCGAGTTCAGAGTGCTGAGAGCGGTAGAGTGGGCAGGAGAGGAGGAAGTGGGAAAGGGTATCTTGGTGTGTTCCCACACTTGCAACAATCAGAAGAGGAGGTGCGGGAACGGAAGCGCTCGGTGAGAAGATGGGAATGGCTGTTCCAAAGTTGGGTGAAGAGGGAGGAAAGCGGGTGAGGGAGGGATATGTGGAGGCGGAGGATGGGGCTGGTGGTGATTGACACGGCAAAGGGGAGCGCTGCGGACACCCGGAGCGTGCCAACAGCGTTCCAGCGGGCAGGGAGGGCGAGGTCGAACTTGGCCAGGAGTGCTGACCTTGACTTTGGCAGTTCACCCCCAGTAATACCGTGTAATCATGGATCTTTCGGATCCTTGGGGGTTCATTGAAGTTTGCGCCGCCGCTTGTCGGCATTATCCCCATTGTCCCTGTCATGCAGGAGAACTTAGGGAAGCCCGGTGCCAGGATCTGACCTGAGAAGGTCAACAAAGCAGCGGCCGATTGTGTCACGCTTGCCAAAGCTTGGTACACTACATGTTAGATAGTTCCATCAACCGTTAGGCAGACGCCTGACTGGTAAGACAAGCACTGCTGCATGAAGTGTTGAATATGTCAATTCTGAGGAAACCGGAAGAGCGGTCTACGGGTAAGCCAAAGGGACCGGCCCCCAATGAGCCTGTCTGACCACAGCGACGGGCCCCCATCCCTGTTTGGGCCCCGTTGTCCGGGGAGGCATTCTCCAAGGAAGAGCAGTGAGTGACACATCTTCCATAGGAAAGGGCTCACAGACAGGCAGACAGGGAGGTATCAACTACAAAGTCACACACAGTAGGGGACCTTGTCTTTACTCGTGTATGGCGGCTGAAGTGCCCGAGAGCCAGTGTTAGCTGTGTTACAAGTGCCTGAGAGCCAGTGTTAGCGGTGTTACTATAGATTGAGACTTATATGTTATACTGAAAGAGCAGATTACTGTGAGCCTACTTGGTCTAGTCGCATGATACCTCATTTGGGTTTTTAACCAGCTCGATCTGCGGGTGTGAATTGAGGTGGTCGTCGGTTCAATTCCGGCAGTGGGCCTCTTTTTGGTGTCCCCTAGGCTTTCTTTCCTTTTGTTCAGTCGCACTCGGCTGCAATGCCGTGCAGAGCCAAGCGCAGCCACCGAATGTCGGTTACACCCCGCGATGCCCTGTCATGTAAGGTAAGTATATTGTCCCGAGAAGCCGCGGATGAGTCGCTCCTCGGTACGAAACGCTGGATGCTGCACGCGCGGGCTGTTGCACTAAACTTGCGAGGTATCTCGCAGGTGGTAACGGTGCTCGTGCAGAAGATCATCGAGTCACCGAACCCCGCTTCAACGAACTGGAGGTGGGGCCCCTCGGTTCCTTTCTATTCTCCACTCCAATCGCTCGATTTCTACAAGCCTATAGCTGTGCCATGTCCGCGATAAGCCCTCTCGCTCAACTCTCCGTCGTCGTGCCGGCCCCAAGTACCGTGTGCGAATCGTCCTGTGAGCTCGTCGTCACCCGGAGGCTGCTTACCCTTGAACACTCAGACGCGGCCAATCCACCAAGCTGGGAGCTACCGCCGACGGCAAAAGCATCTCGTACGGTGCGGGCAAGACCGCTGTAATCCGGCCACTTTTCGCTGAGGAGGGAATCGAGCCTCGCCTCTTTGGCGGACATACCAACAACGTCGCGGTCTGCAAGCCTATCTCCTCCTGCTATGCGGCTAGTGGTGACGCTGCAGGCAACCTCAAGGTACGCCCTCATGTTCCTGTGGATCGCAAGGAATCGCTCGCCCACTGACCTCCTCCTGAACAGGTCTGGGATACAACTGGCAACTACTCGGTCAAGCTCGAAGCCAAACCTATCGCCAAGATCAACGATCTGACCGCAGATGCGGAAGGTCAACGAATCGTGGTGGTAGGAGAAGGGAGAAGCGGTTGGGGGGCTAGTTTCTCCGTCGCGACCGGATCTTCCATTGGCGAAATCAGCGGGCACAGCAAGGTGGTGAATGCGGTGGCGATGAGAGCGACGAGACCCTTCAGGGCAGTGTACGTGAGCCATCCACACTACCGTACAAAATCAGCGGTCGCTTCTTCTGACCGGGCATTCTTTTCCCTGCGCTGACCCTGGACCCTCATTCGCATATTCCGTCCGACAGAACTGGCTCGGATGACTTCACCGTCTGCTTCCTGCATGGCGTCCCGTTCAAGTTCAGCTCGCAGCTGAAGCGACACACCCGCTACGTTCAATCCCTCGATTACGCGCCTTCGGGTTCATTGTTCGTTTCTGCCGGCAGCGATGGACAAGTACTACTCTACGACGGTCAGACGGGCGAGGAGAAGGGCTCTCTTGTGGATGGCACTGCTGCTCATGAGAAGGGAGTCTTCGCTGCGACTTTCTCAAGGGACAGCAAGAACGTCGCGACGAGCTCGGCGGACGGGAAGGTCAAGCTTTGGGACGTTGACGCGCAGAAGGTTGTGCAGGAGTGGCATTTTGCGGGCGACGAAGTCAAGCAGCAGCAAGTGGTAAGCCCTTCTTCAGTTCAGCACCCAATCCAAACGCTGAGCACCGTTCGTGTAACAGGGCAACGTTTTCGCTGGCGAAAATCTGGTGTCGCTCGCGTTCTCTGGCGACCTGAGCGTGCTCGACCCGCGCTCCTCTACTGCCACCAGGACCCTGCAAGGCCATCAAAACCCCGTCACTGCGCTCTCAGTCACGTCCCCGATTCACGATACCTTCCTTTCTGGCGATTCGGTCGGTCGCGTCCTCTCTACACGCATTGGCGGCGGCGAGAAGCAGTCGACCACCACAGTCAAGGGCCCAGGGCATACCGGGCTAGTCGTCGACATTGTCCCGAACGGCAGCGGTGAAGCTTTCGCGAGCACTGCCTACGACGACACGGTGAGGGAGCTGAGCGCGACAGAGTTTGCGTAAGTCTACCCTCTTCCTTTCTCTTCTGCTCCTCACTGATTCTCTTCCTTCATACCCCAGGACGTCGGCCATTTCTACTGGTGCACAACCCAAATCCATGTCAGCGTCCGCCAACTCGTCTCTCTTCCTCGCTACAGGCACGTCTCTCCAGCTCATCATCGCCGGAGTGAAGGCTGCATCCGTCGAAGTCCCGAGTGCGCCGATGTCCGTCGCCTCAACCGTGGGGGGAGACTTCGCCGCCGTCGGAGGAGCAGACTCGAAGGTGTACGTCTACAAGCGCACTAGCACCGAACTGAAGCTCGCAGCGACACTCGAGCTGCGTGCGCAAGCGACCGCGCTAGCTTTCTGTCCCGAAGAAAAGGACGGCAAGAAATTGCTGGCCGTCGGACTCGCGACCGGTAAAGTTCCCCTTTACGACGTTCTGACGGGTGACATCGTCCAGTCTCGGTAAGGCAGCTCCTTGCCTGGTACCCGACTGCCGATCGCTAACACTTCGCGCTGTTGCAGGTGGTCCGACATTGCGGCTCGCATCCAGTCCCTAGCGTTCAACTCTGCAGGCACTCACCTTGCCGCGGCCTCGCTGGATGAAAGCGTGCGTGTGTACTCGCTAGAGAAACCATCTGCGGTACTGAGTGTGAAGAATCTGTGCGTTAGCTCGTCCCAGTGCACCACCTCCGCTCTAGAGCACCCCTTCAGCCGAGCGTACTGACCATCCTCGCTGTCCAGTCACAAGGGTGGGGCAAATGTGGTCGTATGGGCTGGGTCCTCGGAGATTGCTTCAGCCGGCGCTGACGGAACAATCCGTCTACTCAAGGCACAACTCGTCTAGTTTTTGCCTTCGCCGTTGCTGTGCTTCTCTCTTACACAGTTGTTTTCCCATCGAAGAATTGTCTAAGCCAGGCCAGAGCCCGGTCGCCGCGGGAGTCAGCCGACAGTATATGACCGCAAAGTTACGAAAAGAAAGCGTCGAGCAGCAGGAAGTCAGCTTCAAAGAGCAGAAAGGCGGAAAGCACGACGGCGCTAAATCAAGCACGTCGAAGTTACATCTTACGGCAATATGCCTGGATCTCCCGCTGCACTGTCCATATCACCCTCCCCAATCGCCTCGAGAACAGCCGCTGTTCTGGCGTTGTTCGCGCCCCCCTCTGCAAAATGAAGAGGCATCAACGATGAACGGATGTTAAGGACGCTCGATGAGGTCGGACGTACTCTTGAGTACGTACTCCCGCAACGGCTGCCGCATGCTTGGCTGTTTCGCTACCAACTCGCTTATCTGCTCTTTCGGAAGCTGCAGGAGAGCTGCGAACGAGTTGGGCGCGATAGCCTTCGCGAGCCGGATGAACCCCTCCCAGAGGGGCCCAACCGTCCACACTTTCTTGGCGATCAGCCGCGACAGAAGGGTCGTGGAAACGAAGGGTTGAAGGGATTTGTAGGTCGTGACGGCTTGAATGACCTGCCGGGGCAAGGAATCAATAGGCCAGTCAATGCCTAGAATCGGTGGGCACATGCACGCACAGTTCGCAAGAAGAGGTTGGGCATGTTTGGCTCGTCGACGACTTGCTGCATGAAAGCAGCGAGGATTTCGGGGCGAAAGCCGTCCGCCATGGAAAAGCAGATCGAGATGGCTGCAGACAGGACATGTCAGTCTGCCGCACTCGAGACAGCCGCACAAGCGATACTTCGGCTGGCTCACCTTCGATCGTCTTCTTCACACCCATTTCGGTGTCGTGCTTATGCAAGAAAACCATGAGCTCGACTGGTGTGAGTGAATCGCTCCGCGTTCGGAGGGAGTTGATCGAGCTGAAGTGAGCAGGCGGAGCGATGATGCTCAGGAAGATGGAACGAGTCGCCGCTTTTTGCTGGGGACTACCGTTCAGGAGCGAAACGACCCGAGGAAGGTAGCGGAGAATTTCGACCTGCAGCGAGTGGAGACGACGTCAGCGTGCATCGTGGGCGCCCTAGCAAGAGAGACCGACGCACTTTGTTGCATTCCGACATGATCAAGGCATAGAAGCGCGAGTCGATGTCGCGTTCGGCGGCGACCTGCTTGATCGCGGCCGTAATGGAAGCAGGTGGCTTCGTCTTCCCCACGAGAATGTCGAGGACCCTGAGTACTAGCGCATCACTGCCCGAGGGGAAGGTGCTGAGAAGGTCGAGTATGCCTTCGTGCTTTATGCCGAGGGCGCGAATAAGAGGCTCGATGAGGTCGTCGAGGGAAGCCCGTACAATGCGTTGAAGCTCGGAGTAGTGCTCGAACAAACTTGTGAAGTACGAGGTGTCAGCTAGAAACGTACACAGTCTGGGTAAGAAGGAAAAAGACGAACTGGCGGAGAAGCGAAGCGTCCTTAACGCAAAGGGCAAGGAGAAGCTCGACGTGCTGCACGACCTCAGGCACACTCGTCGGCGGTGTCAGGCGGTCGATGACTACGCCGTCTCGCACGAGTGCGAAAGGCGGCTTGGGCTCTTCAGGCGGCGGAGTTTCGCCCATCGTCATCTCGGCTTCGCCGTCTACATCGTCGCCCCCAACCGCCGCTTCGGCCTGCTTTTCGCTGGGTGCAACCTTAAGGCGTTCGAGGAGGTCGACAGCGAATCGAACGATGAGCTCGCTGAGCTCCTTAACGTCGGGGACCCACTTCTTGACAGTCATAATGGCAGCATTGCGGACGCGCTTGTCTGCAGAACATCCAGCTTCAGCTAGCACTCAACGCAAGTGCAACGACGTTATCGGACTGGGCGAGGTAGCTTACCGGCATGAGTAGTCAAACCAAGCAGAACATCGAGCGCCGCAGGTCGAACGGACGGGCGCAGAATCGTAAGCTCCCGCAGGGTAGAGAAGCCGAGCTGCATCCTGCAAGACAGCGTTGAGTGAGCCGTGTCATCGCACACGCCGCCAACTCACGGGAACGGAGGATACGTACTGATCCGCATTCAGACACATCTCCTCCAGTCGCCGAATCTCTGCCGGCGGTAGCTCTGGCAGATCCATCATGAACTGAAGTAGCTCTTTGTCCTGATTTCTTGAGGCGGCTGATACATGCTCGAGGAACCGCCGGAGCCAGCGGTCGTAAGGACGGTTCTGTGGCGTCGAACGAGCAAGCAAGGTCAGAGAAGTGCGATGGCGGACAAGCTACCGAGATCACACACCTCGGTCTCGCCCATCCGATGAGAGGCATACCACTCCTCGTTGAGCCATAGACGGGCAAGTTCCGTTCTGCACGAGAAAGAAGAAAGGCGTCAACATGGCTTATGGGGCTCGACTTTTGGCGCGAGCGGTTTACAAGGACTCGCACGGCGACAAAAAGTGTGGTACCGCCTAGGCCGAAGAGAAGATTGGTAGCAAAGCGGAACATGCGCGTACCTTCCCTGCAGATCCTCCGCGACGAATTTCCATACGACCTCCCGAAGTCGTTCTACCTGGTCCGCAATGTTTGCTGCACCCTCGGCTTGCCCCCGTCTATCCAGTCCGCGCGTGATCAGCCTGCTGATGATTGGCACCCAGACTTCGTTCCTCGCCCCCTCCATGCCCGCCGTGCACACCCTCCGGACCGTGCTCAGGAGCATCGCTTCCTTGGCCGTCGCACTGAGCTCCAAGGGTGCTGACAATGGGCCGTCGCCGACCTGTGCGTTGACGGGCTCGAAGGCGACGGAGAGATTGACGGGCTCTTCCTCGGCTTCTGTCGCGTCCCGCACTGGTTCGGGAGGGACCTCCGCCTTGATGGAGAGGACGTCGTCTCCCAAGTCGAGTTTGAGCGGATCGATGATTGTCGGCGCGACGGGGGTAGACGCCGCAGAAGGAACAGGCACTACAGGGTGATCGATAGAAGAGGCAGAGAATGGAGAAGTATCGAATTGCGAAGGCGGCATCTCATCCGAGGGAAGTTTACGACGAACAGCCTACGAGCAGCAGGGGCAGTATTAGCAGATATAAGCAAAACGTTATCGCGACAAAACGATGGTAAGGGAACGTACCTCCACAGCCGCACCGAAGGTCGCAGGCGAAACCGACTCCAGAACCGCGACAACTCCTTCGATGACCGTCTGTAGCGGGAGATCCGCAATGCTGGGCGCCTGCATGTCAGGAGCTGGATTTGCAGCGGAAAAGGCTCTGACGGTATCGGAGCTGGAGGAAGGGTTGAGGCGGCGACGCTTAGCCTGCTGATCTATTTGCGAGGTGAGCAGCGCGCGCTTCTTCGATGCCTCTTCGTCTCGTTGCTGACGCGCTTGGGCCGCTGCGAGTTCCATTCGTTGCGACTGGATAGTAAGGAAGCTCGTTATCTGCGCTTGGAAAGACGTAGCATGCGAGTTCCTGCGGACAGAGGTGAGATGAGTCGATTGCCGATTCAATGCATGAGAAGCGCATACTTTAGTAAATGCTGTAGAGTCAGTCGCAAAACCTTCTCAACGCTTCGCACTTGGGTAACGCTCTGCTTGACCAGAGCTGCCGGGCTCCAATTGGTCAATGCCGTGAGTACGAGTTTTACGAATTGCGGTCTCGTCTTGACAAGGGAGGCCAGGGAGGTGACGAGCGTAGAGACGAGGTCGGCGGAGGGGGAGGTGAAGAGGGCAGTGATGGACTCTTCAAGCAATTTGTTCGACTCCTCTTCTAATCCAGCGATTTTGAGGAAGGGATGGTTAGGTCGGCAAAGGGAGAGATTCGGCTCGCCGGAAGAGTTGGCCGCGCGCAGCTGCAAGAGCACGACGAGAAGAGCAGTTCAGCACGATAGTAACCCTAATCGAGCCCAGCGAAGACCATTCAGACGTACTCGAGGGTCTGCAGTACCCGACGCGCTCTGTGTCTGTATGACCCGCTGCAGGACCTTGACCGCGCCGACTTTGGCACCCAGATTTCCGGTACGCCAGAGTCGCAGAACCGCTGTTTTGAGGTTAACGACGCGGCTCCACCACATCTGGTCGCTGGACTGAGTCCTGAGGTGGAAGAGAAGCGCACGCGCGGGAGAGTCGGGGCGGGAGCAGTAAAAAGAAAAGAGCATGAGGGGCTTCAGCTTACAACGATTTCAGACGGGAGCATGGACGGAGCGACGCACGCATAGCGAAACAGGAATGGGTAAGCGCTCGCCAGCCCGGCCAGCGCTAGCTTTGTAGCTGCCGAGTCGCTCGAAGCAGTCGGGTCTAGGAGGATTCGAGACAAGGGCTCGACTGCCTGAATCGCGGCTGCAAGACACACAGCGTCAGCTGTGAGATGGACAGAGCGTTGAGCACACAAACACACCATTGGCTTTCAATGCAGGCTGGGAGGACGGCGAGGATAGAGACGAGACAAGGTCGAGGTCGGATTGCGCGAGGAGAGGCGGTCCCGGTGGAGGATGTGCTGACGAATGAGGATAGTACGCCATTGTACCGTCCGTCTTGAGGATAGTCGGTCAGCTGTACACCCTGTAGTGTCGGAAGCAGAGCCTCCTCGTTTCAACGCCCGCGAACGACTTGGCGCGCTTCTCCCTTTCACCATTGCACAGGATCAGAATGGTAAGATTGGTCATGTTCTAGTGCTCGCCGAACCAAGCCTGACCACTTCTTACCTCCTCAGGCCGCAAACTGTACAGTCTTACCTCCCCACCTCATCATTAATCACTCCTCTCGATTCGTTCTCCTCTGACTCCGATCGCCCCAGCAGCGCAAGGCATTGCAACCCTGCTCGACGCAGAGAAGGAAGCTTCGCAGATCGTAGCAAAGGCTCGCGAATGTAAGCTTCTTTTCTTATCCCTACCTCTCCCCTCTTCCCCCGTCCCGGACCCTTCTCCGGCTCACGTTCCTCTCTATTGGGGCCTTCCGCTTCCATCTCGTTCGACAGATCGTGGTCAACGTATTAAAGAGGCTCGGGGTGAAGCATCCAAAGAGATTGACGCCCTCAAGGTCAAGAAGGACAAGGAGTTTGACGACTTCGAGAAGCAGGTACGACGTCGTTCCCAACCTGTGCCCTGGGGTCACGCGCGCGCTCGTACACCGTAGCGCCAGCGCGATCAGGCTGCTCGAAGCTCGTGGGCGGCGGCGCTTCGGCCACTCGCATGCACGTTCTTTCTTTTGCTGACTTATGTTCACTTCGCCACCCGCGGGGACCCTCATCCTAAACCTGATCCGTTGGCCGCGCTCCATTCGCCCCACTTCGCACTGCGCCTTCAGCATTCGGGCTCCGCATCCTCCTCGCAATCTGATGTTGATGCCGCCACGGCAGCTCAGCTCGAACATATCCAATCCTCATTCGACCAGAACCGCTCGAAGGTGGTGGACCAACTGCTGGAGAGGGTCGTCTTGGTGCAAGCCGGACTGCACAAGAACCTACAGGTCAGGAAATAAGTGCCCCTGGTAGGTCTCCATTCGCCTAGCGTATCTAGCGGTACGATACAGCATTGACTCTTTCGACCTGTCCGGTTCATTCTGTGCATGGCAGCGTCGCTCCCTCGTCATCCTGTCGGCGGACTGGCTGTTTGCCTTTCCCTTTCTCGTCCGGTCTTCGTGCTCTGTAGTTGTTCTCTCCAGTTTTGTGCCTCTATGTAAATGTTGAGTCTCCTCTTCGCGTATCGAGTGACGCTGAAGGCGCTGTATCAACTGCTGCCTGCTGGAAGATTGCAGGCTATTTTTGGAATTCAAGGGGACTGCTTCGCTGAAAAGGAGGGAAAGAAACTGCTAGGTGGGAGGGAGACGCACAACTGCGGCCCGTCGAAGAAGCCAAGGAAGACGGAGATAACGACGAATGAAAGAACTTGAAAACACGAAAGACCTCACCGCACCAACGAAGGACAACAAAGAGAATCACCGACCTCTTCCACAGGTAGAAGTTTACACAAGGCGCGAGGAAACGAAAGCCGACGCGAAGCGCTGAGTCCACCTCTGCCATCCGTCGTAGTAGGGAAGGGCTTCATTTGGCTGCGGCACTTCCGGTTGCCGTCGCGGTCGTACCGACTTTGGTACCGCCTCTGCCTCCACGCGCGCTGCTCCCACCCCTCTGCGCGGCACCTCCCCTGCCTCCCCTGTTCGGACCCTGAACATCCCTGCCCGGTGGTGCCCCTACGGCGCCACCACCTCTGGCCCGGTTGGAAATAGGCCTCTCGCCCTTTTGCATCCGCTCAACGACGTTGATCCGTGCAGGCATCGACTGGCCAACATCGACGTGGATCCCGCCCTCGCCCCCGTCCGAGGGGCGGAGGGAGGCCTGAATCGCGCGACGGGCCGCTTCGAGGCTGGTGAATTCGACGAAGGCGCAGGCTTTCTGCTCCCCCACATGGGTCAGACGAGTATATAAGGTAGGCAAATGCGTGGTCGCGTCTCGTTAGCGAGAGCTTCTGCGCAAAAGCGGGAAAGAAATACAAACGTACGCTCCTCACGATATCCATTTCCTTCAACGGACCAAACCTACTCGTCAGAGCATCCCTCAGAGCCTTGTCGCTGACAGTTTCGACGACGCCCTTGACGAAACATGCGGTCGTCTGAACCGCCAGGACGGGTTCGGTGAACGGTGCGCCGGTGGTCGACGGTGTAGCGGTCGAAGCGTAGGCGGCGTGGCTGGCGGGCGATGAGCTAGCGGGAAGAGATGAAGAAGAGGGAGCGAGTACAGCCGCGGGCTGTCCGCCAACAAGAATGTATCAGACAGAACTGCCCCAACCGAAACAGAAGCATGGACGGACGTACGGGGGCGGCTGCGCTGGAAACGCCCTTGGTCTGATGCGAAATTTGACCCCACTTGCTGGTTCCGCTCGCAGCGAGGCTGGCCCAGGAGGTAGGCTTGACCGGCGCAGCGGGTGCGGGGGTAGGCGAGTTCGCAAGTTTGGCTTCGGTAGCGGGCTCTGGGTGAGCGGGAGCTGGCTCAGCGGCGGGTTGCGGCTTCTCTTCCGGAGCTTCCTCCGCAGCAGCGGGAGAAGGTTCATCGATGACGACGTCGGAAGCGACGTCGGGGACCGGAGGAGCAGTAGTGTCCACCTGCTGAGAAGGGGCAAGCTCGCGCTTGTCTTCCACCCCGATGGCATCACCGTTCGCTTGAGGGGAGGAAAGGAGAGCGGAGTCGCCATGGAAGGTGAACGAGTCGACAGAGGAAGTGGCGGGTTCGTCTTTCTGGAGCTCCGGCACCGCTTCTTCGGGCTCGGCGAGGTTCTCCTCCTCCTCTTCAGGCTGCACAGCTGGCGCGTCGTTGAACAGCACACTCTCAACGCTAGTAGGAGGGACTTCAACGGCGGCCTGGGGCTGCTCCTCCTGCTCAGTCAGCGCAGAGACAGCGGGTGCACTCGTCACCGGGGTCGGCGCAGCCGGTTCCGTCTCGTCTCCCTCCTCCTTGATGTAACGGCAGATGTCGTTCAAGACGAAGTAGCCGCTGGGTTGTTCCGCAAGGAAGAAGGTCTGGGCGAACTTGCGCCAGGATCCGTTCGCGTTCGACATTTCGCCGATGACCTGGACGATGATCCCGCCGTCCGCGGAGGACTGGCTGTCGACGTTGCTGATATAAACCTTGCAATCTTCGAACTTGAGCGACATGATCTTGGCATGAATTTCCTGGCAGAGGAAACACGGTCGAGAGGGAACAGCGTCAGCCCCGGTCACCGAGGACAGAGAGCAGGTGGTGGGCACGCACCTGCTGTCCGTAGCAAGCTGCAGTGTCTTCGCCTTCCGTCGAGTGAATTAAAGTCGAGCGTTTCGTGTAGAAGCAGTGGAGGCGACCGGGATCCTTGTTGAGGAAGGAGTAATACTGTGCGGCACCAGATTCAGTCTCAAGCGCTGGGCAGGAAACTTGAGCATGTCGTTCACCTGAGAAAGGAACGCCCATCCAATGCGAGCGCTGTCGGCGCTGTCGTTCCCCTGCTTGTTGTTGGAACTGTCGAGGGCAGCAGGTCAGCGTACATGAGACCCACGGCGACGCAGGACAGCCTGTGCCATAGAGAGACTGAGGCGTACGAGGAGTCTGCACCGTCAACGGCAGCCATGACTGAGATCGAAGGGGGCGAAGTGAGGGAGAGAGGGAGGAGAAAGAGCCACGGAAGCGATCTCGACGCTGAAGCCCGAAGCGCTGTAAACTTGGAATTTGTCTCGTATGGTTGACAGTGTATTCTCAGAGACAGCTCAGGTGTGCGCTTGCAACGGAACAGACTACCAAAGACGCAGAAAAAAAAATCCACCTCTCACTTTCTTTTGGCGGATCCTCTAGCTCGATCGTAGGGACTCGGTGACCTTGACAGATTTCGTCCTCGGCGGTCACGCTCGCCGTCGCCCTGACGTCCCTTCGCGCCGCCGCTGCCGGACCTGTCTTGCGTCGAACGATGGTAGACAGGAGAACGACGAGGGGAGAGCGATTGTCGGCCGGTAGAGCGACGAGGTGGGGACCTTTATTTCGCGAAACAGGTCAGCACAGAGGAACGTACGGCGTGAAAGGGACCGAAACCCGAAGGAAAAGTCGGCGCACCTCGCCCTGGCCGGACTTGCTGACCGCGGTATGGGGCTCGCACTTCGGCTCGCAGTCCTCTGTCTGCTCACACTCCGTCCCCTCTGAACTGGGCTCGAGCTCCTCGACCTGCTTCTACCCCTCGGCTGAGCTCTTTCACGACGAGGTGAAACACTCCCCCTGCCTGCACCCCTGCCTGCCGGAGGACCCGCCCGAGGCGAGAGCGGTTCGAGATCCACCGTGATGGAAGAGCCGTCGATTTGCCCCCCGTCCATGTACGAAGCGGCTTTGGCTGCAGCGGCCGGGCTGGCGAACGAAACCCAGGCGGTGCCCTTGTGCGTCCCGACTGTTTGGCAGATCTCGAGGCGCAGTTCAGTGCACTGGTTTCCATTCCCCTATTGGAGAGTATATGCTCACGTCGCTTTATGATTGGGAGGTCAATGTCGACAATCTTTCCGTAGACATCGAAGATCTCTTCAATGTGAATGGCGGAGACGTTCTTGGTAAGTTTGCCGATGCGGATCGTGTCTGACTCTTCAGGCGAGAGTGAACGCGAGCTGCATTGCGCTAGGGTTAGCCAAGACAGTCGAAGGAGGTCGTGGGGTACATAACGGAACGTACGGCGAGCGGGACATGCTGCGGGCAGGAGACGGTGACCGGGGCATGCTGTTCTGTGCGCAGGATCTTGTCGTGGCTTGGAGCGGTTGGACGGGATCTCTGAAGAATGCCGCAACAGAAGTCGACGATACTCGCGGGCGTCAAGCTGACGACCCGATGGTCCTTCGGCTTGATGATTAGCTGGATTGCGCCGCTGTCAAGGCAAGCTTGAGGTGCGGTAGTGGAGCGGAGGGAAGGCACGAGAGGCCCGCACGACGAACTTCGAAGTGAGGGTCGAACGTAGTACTGTGAAGGGGTGGCCTGTAGAGACCTTTGCGTGACAGTGGCCATGGCAGAGGCTGGTCGCGCCTACGTAGCAGGAGCAGCCCCTGCGGAGTGATTGCCCAATGCATATATGCCATGTACAGTAAAAGCTCCTCTACTTTCTCTCGCGCAGCCGCACAGTGGTAACAGCGTCGGGGGAAGCGAGCGCAGAGGTAGGCTGTTGCACAGTCGTCCCTCACCATACCGCCCATGTACTGCTGTCGACATCGCTTTTGTTCTTCTCGCCCATCAGAGCCGACTGTATCGACTGATGAATCGAACAAAGGTAGTCGATGTAAGAGAGCTGATCGTTGTTTGAGTCTTCGCAAAGTGCGTTCGAGAACTCGATCTCGCTGCGCGCGCGTGGGACGTAAGCAAGTAGCCCGTTGAGAAAGTGAAGGGCAAACCCTTGGAAATGAGGCGAAGGCGGAAAAAAGGCTATCCGAAAAAAAAGTAAAAACAACGCACCTGCCATCGATGTTCTGCCGAGCGATGAGCACCGGTATGTTGCCGGTTCCGGAGCGCGACTCGAAGTACGAGATGATGTTGCGAAGCTGGGCTGAAAGCCGGGTTTGTAAAGAAGGGAGAGATGACTGCAAAGCGCAAGATGGCTGAGTGACTGCTGAAAGGGTTGAGCTCTGAGCTCTGCGACTGCGACGCACCATGCGAGTATCCAGCTCGTCGAGGTTCTCCACGCCGTACAAGTCCTGCAAAATCTGTGGTGAAACGGCTTGCCCTAACCACAAGATTGCTCTTTCGCCATTCTCTGTTGGCTCGATCCGGAACGTCAGCGCATAGCACAGGATGGCAGGATGGCACAGCCGAAAGAGGCGACGCTACGACGTACCGACTAAGTATGCGCCGTGTGGTTCCATCCTCGAATAGCTTGTCCGCATCAACGGCGGGAGAACGAGCTGCCCACGCTCGTCTGGGAAGCCGACATCTTCCTCGAAGAGATGGACAGCAAGCATACGAGGGTAGAGGACGCGGACGGTAGAAGACACGCCGGAGGACTTGAGTTGTCTCATTGCCCAAGTCCGGACGTCGGAAGCAACGATGCCGCCTGCGGAGAAGGGACGTGAGCTCGCGACATGCAGCAAGCAGGATGCACTACATACCCTTGAGTGCCTTCGTCTTCATGAGAGCCAAGGCATACAGCGGGAAGAGCTTGAACGATTCGGGCAGGATCAGCTTCAGGTACCCCCGAGCCAAGACAAAAAAAACAGTGTCAGCGTCGTGCGCAGTACGGACAATGACGGAGGAACAAGGCTACCTGGGCTGGTGAGGTTGATGATGCACAGTGCTTGCGGTACGCGAGCAGAGACTTGACGCAAGCCTCGGTGAGCTGGTCTCGGACCTGACGAAGCGATTTGGAGGCGGTTTGAGAGATGGCTGCAAGATAGAGAAGGGTCGACCGATCAAGACTGCGCTACTTCGCGGAACAGGCGGGACCGGACGTACCATCCTTCGTGATGTGTGTGATTGTTGTATCCAGGTCTGCCGCCCGGAAAACGTTACTAATCAAGCTGCTGACCGGCACGGCTAGGTTGTGCACCCGGACCCTTCTCTCGCCTGTGCTCGACGTGTACAACGCAGCGCACTGGAAATAGGCGTCCTGCTTCTCGTCCAGTTTCCCCTCGTGCTTGATACGCGCAGCGATAGCTTTATCGGCATCGAGCGTGCCGAATTCGAGGTCGGTCACGTTGCGCTGGAAGAAGTTGCCGAAGTGGTCTGAAATGCGGAGACCTGCGAGATTGCCAATCGAACGGTATCAGCGAGGCGAACGAGATGGGGAGAAGCAGGGGGCGACACACCGTTAGAGCAGCGTATCCTCATTGTCACACTGTAAGTCGTCTCTCGCTGCAGAACCCTTCCTAGCTCAGCTCGGAGGGTCTTCCCGTCCCGAACCGGGTCGAACCTCGGATGGAAGAAAACGTCGCCGCCGGTAAGGCCAGGTAGTACCCCGAGCGTTGCCGTGTCGATATACTGACTGGGGAAGAGGAAGAGATTGATGCCAATGCCGGACTCGACACATTCTTCCGCCGAAACCCGATAGAACGGGTCAGCGGGTAAGAAGAGCGACTTTTCTTTGTCTGAACCGTAAAGCTTGGCATCTTCTCGGTGTTTAAGCGCGCCGGGGCCGACTGTTGGCAACGACGTCTGGAAGATATTGAGCTGACCGCCGAGGTTTTTCTGTGACTCGCAACGGTCATTAAGAACGACTGCAAACGAACAGCAAAGCGACTCTGCAGCGTACGAGGGACAACATGGCGGCGCGAAGAGGTCCGCCCATCGCCGCTTCGACGATAGTGGTCTCGGCCGTCAACGTCGGGAGCGTATCCAGAAGGCTTTCGATTACGGTGCTGTGCAGGCGAGGTTCGTCAGTGTTCGTATGCGTAGATGTGAAAGCCAGATGCGCACCGGGACTCGAGGGGGTCGACCAAGAAGCCGTCGTTGAGAGGGAGGAACATGTCGTTGATGTCGGGAACGACGAGCATCTGGGCTTGTTCGAGGCCAGGCTGCGATACGGTGGGTATTACGCTCAGCTCGAGGACCTGCCAAGATATGACGGGATGCGGACCTTGAGGTTGTAAAACTGCACCGTGCGATCGAAGGTAACGATGGCAATCTTCGCCCCAGCCGGCAAGCCCCCTTTGATCGCCGAATCCTCGCCATCCTCCACATCCACCTTCGCAGAAGGGAAAAGCAGTTCCCTCAGCGCCCTCGTTAGCTCGCTCACTAAGCCGCACCGAACACTGCTCCAGCTGACATCGATGGCAAAGATGTAATGCAGCGGTTTGGGCTCGCGGGGCTGAGGCCTAATGCCGGGAGTGGTCGGAGGCGGAGCGTCCTGTACCCAATAATCGCGGTTGACGACGAAGTCGATCGAGCCGAGACGGAGTTCGGGACGCTGGTCGAGGTCCATCCTACGCTGCGACATGTCGAGGTTGCAGAAGTATTCAGGGGCGACTGAGGGATATGGACGCGTCAGCGCGAGCGATGTACTGGCGGTGCGAAGGAAGTAGAAGGCACGGACCTTGTGATTCTCCACCGCACAGGTTGCAAACGAACTTCTGGCCGCCTTCGATAAAGACACACCACGGATTGATGTATCCTCTGCACCTCTCGCACCTCGGTGGTCCCATTTCCCCAAAGTCCACGCAGCCGACGCCGCCTTCCTCGGGACGAGCTGGCGCGAAGGGTTGCACAACCATTCCGAGCGGGAGTTGCGTGGCGAGAGCGAGGTCGTCGGTCGTAGGTAGAGAATAGGTGGTCATACGCATGTAACGAGGGGTGCAGTTACCTGGTGGGAACATCATGAAACGCTACGTCAGCTTGACATCGTTTGTGTGCGGAACAAGGGGGGGAATCGAAGAACAGAGCTTGCCCTGATCAACAGCAACGTAATCTGTCGTCGCCAGCGGTGCCGGGTTCCTCGAACAAGTCAGGTAAGGCTCGATCTTGTATAGCTCTTGGTCAGCCTCCTGCACCCGAACCGGCGACGGGATGTGGTCCGGGTCAATCCTGATCCTGCTCTTCCCTGGAATCCGTTGGCCCGCCGTATGAGGAGGCTGCGGTATACCCTCGGTAGGCTGCTGCTGAGGGACGGCGGCGGCGCGAATCTGAGGCGTGCCGGCGGGGCCGGAAGCAGGAGGGTGTTGAGGAAATCGCTGAACGTTGGGGTGCGGCTGCTGCGGCGAAAGCTGCTGCATCGGGGCGTGGTGCGACTGCTGTAAGTAAGCGAGGTGTGGATGCATTAGCGGGTCGCCTTGCAGGTCCTGTCCGGGTGCGGATTGCTGGTGAAAGTAGGATGAGGGCGGCATATCGCCAGCTCCCGGTGCAGCGGGACTTTGGCCTTGGTCGTGGTAGGCGCGGGCGACGCGCTTTCCACGTGCGGGCATGATGGCGGGTGCCGATCCAGCCTCGAAGCCCTGTTGTTCCAACTGAGGTGAGCAGGTAGGCGTTAAACTACGTCGGGTCACAGAAAAGATGAAAGAGGACGTACAGGTGGTTCTGGCGGTTGCAGCCCCATTTGAGCGACTCCATGACTCAGGTTATCCATGAGAGGCTGGTGTCCGGAAGACAGTCCAGCGTCACCTGGCGGCGGAGCGAGCGCCGCATTGAGGTGGGGCGCCCCTGCTGGAGCGAGCGGCTGGCCAGAGTACGACGACTGGAGCTGTGATTGAGGATAGGGCTCTTGCTGTGCCGGAAAAGGCTGAGGCGAAGAGGGAAAGTGCGACGGAGGGTGTTGTTGAGGGTGATGAGCGGGGTAAGGTCGTTGAGGAGAATGTGATTGTTGCAAGCGGGGATCCATGATGTATTGTACGCCGCAGAGATCCTGCACGCTTCTGCACCTAGCAACAGTCCACGGAGAGGGAAGCGTCGGTTGAGGGAGAGACGTGGACGCGATCGACGACGACGACGAACGGACCCACCTTCCCTTCCTCCTCCAACTAAAGCTGCTCCTTTGCACCATCGCACCCTGACGATACATTAGAACCGGCCCCTAAATGGTCAGACCTTTCTGCTCCCTACCCTCCTCAGCGTCGCTGACCCGCCCCACTAAGCAGTCGTTTCAAGACCTCGAACGCGGTGTCCCAGACCGCATACCCTTGCACAGTGACATTGGTATCTCCCCTGGTCTGTAGCACCCGTCTCTTGCGGCCGCTCCGTGTGAAGCTTACGCCCCACCCCTTCGCAGAGGCCGACCTTCAGTTCAAGGCCCTTGCGAGAAACATTAGCGTGCAAACGCAGAAGGTGCTGGCCAACACGGCCGCTGTCACCAAATTTGTTGAGCTGCTGGGCGGGAAGAAGGACTCGCCGACTCTGCGGAAACAGCTGTGCGCCCTTTCACCGCATCCCTGACTCGAGTTGGCCAGCTTCGGACTGATGCGAGACTCGGATAGGCATGACCTGACGGAATCGACGCGGGAGGTACTGAAGGGTTCCACAAGCGAGGTCAAGCGGCTCACGGATTGGCCCTTCAACCCTTCCGACGTTCGTTCGTTCCCCCTCCATCCCTTTCGCCCCAGTTGATTCTGCCCCATTGCCCGCAGCGAGGTCACAAACAGGAGCAGCAGCGAGTGGCTGCCGACTTTCGAAGAGCACTTGAGACTTTTCAGCTGGTTGCAGGGCGCAGCGCTGATCGACAGCGCCTGTTTGTCGAGCGTGCAAAGACTACAGTAGACTCAACGGCTTCGTCGATACCGTGCGTCCCTCTTTCTTGCGCTTAATGTCGTTGTCGGATGCTAACTCGACTGCTTCTCAGAGTCGACAACGCCCCAACCGGTCAACTCCTGGAATTGTCCGTTACCTTTCTCCACCTCACTTCTTTCTCCTTGCATGTTCACTACCAGACCGTATCTACAGCCTGCTGAAACTACGTCGCTTCCGCATGCCGCGTACACAGTCAACCGCAGGAATCCCAACTCGCCGACGGCGATCTCGACTTTCAAGAACAATTGATCCAGGAGCGGGAAGGAGAAATTGCTCAGATTGAGCAAGGCATCACGGAGCTGAATCAGATATTCCGGGATCTGGGACAGATTGTAGGCGAGCAGCAGGGTATGATCGGTGCGTGTAGTTCCGCGCTCTTGTCCGTTGTAGCCTCTCCGGCTTATCGTCCTTTGCGCTCATCATTCGTTGCTATAGACAACATCGAAACAAATGTGACGTCAGTCGCCCGCGACACTCAAGGTGCTTCCACGCAATTAACGGAGGCGCATGCTTATCAACGGAAGGCAGGTCGACGGATGTTCTGCCTGCTCTTGGTGCTTCTCGTAGTAGTCGCCGTGGTCCTCCTTGCTGTAAGTGGCTGTTGCCTTGCTGTGGCCTTCTGAAGAGCGCTTCCCGTCCTAGTGTGGTGTTCCTTGTGCTGATACTCTTGTGTTTACAGCTTCTCTCGTAGTCTCGTCAACAGATGTAGCCTTCCATCTCACTTTCCTTGTTGCTGTGAACATTCTCTCGTTGACTGTTCCTATGTGTGTCCGACCTGTATGTAGCTGCGCGAGAATCGCAGAAACCGTTTCGGAGCCCTCTGAATACAACGTCATACCAGGAGTAGCTTTGTCCCGCTATGTTCCATCGAAGTTAGGCTATTGTCATATTTGCCGACTGGGAAGGGAAGCCCCATTCTGCTCCTAGAGGGCAGGCTGTCGGCCGGGCGTTCCTTTCCAGCCCAGGACTCGTTCACAGCTTCAGAGCAGACCACGTCAACCTTGTTTTACAGTTCTAGTATGAGCACAGCCGGAGTGACAGTGAGTGAGACAAGGAGCAGCTCGAGTTGGCATGGGGGGGGGAAAGGTGGGGGGGCACTCGAGGAACGGACGAAGAAAAGGAGAGAAGGTCTGCGTCTTTTCCGTTTTCCTCACTCGTACTCGCACTCGGGTGATCTAAGACACCGCATCATCCTTGCGGCGTGTGTCTTTGTTCTAGCACTCTTCCACCAGCAATGTCATAGGCGGTAGACCTGCCCTAGCAATGGAAATGGCGACAGGGACATGACGCTCTTAAGGTTTGTACAACAGTTCAGTACTTTCCAGCCTGCACTGCCGCCTCTGTCCGCCAGTCAAACTGACAGAGATTGTGGAGGTACTTGCACATGGGGTACTTGGTCCTGCCCGGAGTGGTGGTGTCCGCAAGGGTCATTGAGGAAAATGAATGTTTGAACACCTTGTTATGTTTTTGAAGGTGTCTCGTCTGTATTCCATCTGCAGAACGTGACAGCAAAGGTATGTGCAAGTACCATCAGCAGGGAGGACCCTGGGAAAACAGCATGAAGAGGCATAAGCCTTTCTTTTGTTGCGTGAGCAACCCTATCAACCCGCGCTTGCCTGCTCAAGCGGAGTAGCACTGACCCGCAGCTGGCGGGACTGTCATATCAGAAGGACTCTGGTGGCTGTGCGTCTGCCAACTAAGTTCAGCTTGGCCAAGGCTTGCAGATATGGTTGCCACAACCTTCTCAAGTCGCAGCATGTGTATGGTCATGTCTAAAAGGCTGCCTTCCACCTCAAGCAAGTTTACACTAGTCAGGTTGCCCCCAGAGTATACTCCCCAACACATTCACTCGCAATTGACGCAGCCATTCCACACAGTCTTGTTAGTGTCTACCGCTTTTGAAAGAGAACCTCGTCTTCCACCTGGCTGCCCGCATTGCCATAGGCTTGTGACTCCACGATCCTACTATTCAAGGCTAGTATCACTGTTTCTGGCCGGTTCTTGGCCAGACAGGCATCTTGATTCTAGCCAGCTATAGTCAGCAGCCTGAGATGGCAGAGAAGAATTTAGCTTTGCTCAACACTATGACTTCCCTTTCTTACTTGCCATGACACTGGGTGACTAGGCACACTGATTTTGCTACTACAGAAACATTCCTTCAGGTGTACCAGGTAGGGGAGCGTATGTGTCATGAGCAGTGCCAGAGCAGAAATGCGGCGCATCTATCCATATGCAAGCTCAGCAAAGTAGCTCCTGGATGAGGACTCACGCAAAGACCCTTGTGAGGCAGTCCCGTGACATTGTGAGTTGGGAGACCACTGTGTAATCAGGGCTCATGTCCTGCTAGTATGTGTTGATGTATGCTGCAACTGCTCTGGTGGTCTCCAGATCAGAGAGGGAGAGGAGGAAGAGTGCAAAGGCCTTGTGCATGTAGCAAGTACTTTGTTCATGCACAGGGTTCATGAAGCAACTTGTGATAAGTTGATGCTTGTGCACTAGATACACTGAAGCTCCTTGTAAAGCATAACAGTCAACAAGGAGCAATTGTGGTGTCTGCAGCCTCCACTCTGTGGTGCCACTCGAGAAGCAACACCGTCAACAAGAAGCAGGTCAAACAAGAAAAAGTTTCCATGGCGGCACGGGAAGTTGGCCTGCATGTTGTGCGCGAGCAGGGCGGGCTAGAAGACAGAGCAGTGGACAATGGCCATGCGATAGGGCTGCTAGCCATGGTATCTGCTTTGAGCGATCGAGGCAAGTGTGAAAGTGGTCGGAGTTTGAGGTGTCGAGTGAGGTGCGACTTCTGCTTACTCTCTGCAACTTACGCCCTGCTGTGAGACTCTGGCGCACAGATAATATTGGTGGAGTGCTTGTCTGCTACAAAGAGGGAAGCAGTGATGCAGTCTACACCTGAGTCGGCCCACTTGACTTTGACCACACGCGGCTTCCTTGGAACAGTAGCTACAGTCAAGGTAACAATGATACCCACAAACTCAGGTTTGGGGCCACAGGATGAAACAGACCGACCTCTGTAGGGATCTGCCCCTCCTTAGAGAGGAAGAACCCAAGTTTGAGGTGTGTATGGTATAGAGGCGACTTGACTGTCCATACAGCACACGAGGCACAGGTTTGACTCCTTGATGGACCATTGCCTGGACCAGGTCATGCTGGCATCCAGCTGCACTGGGGAGTAGCGGCATGTGATTACGAGGTGGGGGAGAATGTACTGAAAGAAATGTTGTGTGCTGGCAATAGCTGAGTGTGGTCCAGTTGTTATTGGAATGCACACGCGTGTGGTGGGCGGCATTGAGGGGGAAGTAG